>CAXIWN010000006.1:32490-235493 GCA_964036215.1 Oscheius sp. DF5033
ATTCTTAAATTTCGAATCTTTTTTGGGATATGTCGCAGTGTATTTGCTGTTCGTTTTGCTATAAAAAAGCTTTTGATTTTGATTGGTTGCATTTATTAAAGTTTTGTCACGGAATTATTACTATTCCTCTATAAACGGGAGTAGGAAGCTTGTCAGTTAAGGAAATTTTTTAAATAAAGGACGAGCGTGAGCCTGGAATCGATTCTCATAGTAGGGAGAATGGAGGCAGCGGCTATTTTGGCGTCAATAAGCTAGTAGCCGCCATACGAGGTTTCTCTTTTCAAGTTGCCTTCGTGCTACTCTATTCTTATTCAATTTTATATCAATTTCTTTTATATTTTTCTTATTCCGGGAGCCTCTCAGGTGCGAAAGGCTTAGAAGTGTTTGGTGGTTTTGTAAAAAAAAATTGGGAAAATTGCTTTTTTCTTCTAAAAGGCTTGTATGATTCTCCAACTTTCCGACCTATGGTAACTGTTCCCATACAAATTCTTTCCTGAATCAAATTTAACAGGACACCTGTTTAGAGAGAGAGAGTCCGCGTCTGGTCGTCTTCTATTTGCATTTTGGTTTTTCGCACGCTGCGCACACTCGGTCAGTTCAGGCGCCGTCCACTTCTATTCACAATATTTGTAACTCTCTTTCGTTCATTCATATTAATGGACAGAGCAGGTTTTCTCCTGCTCGTCGTTTACCGGAACCGTTGTCATTTTCGACAATTGTTGGATGTTTCCTTCATATTCTGCTCCGTTTGTATTTGTCTTTGTGCGCAGCAGCTTCAAAAAAAAGTGAAGATGAGATGTTTGTGTGTCTATATCTCATTATGGCGCATTTTTTGTAGACAATCTTGTCTCCAGTTTAAATTAAAAGACGAAAAGACGGCCTTCTTTAAAGGGGCAGTCTGGGAATTTTTGTTCTTGGAAATTTGATCCGATTTTTCTGCATGCATTATTTCATTTTTCGAAGGCATGTTTCTGCGCCAATTTTTAAGGAAACCTGTCATAAATTTATGGACGTTTGAATTCCGCGGTTTGTGCCCCAATATTTTATAAGAATAATATTCCACAGAAATATCCACGTTCCTCCTGGCGTGTTGATTCAGCCGCAATATATTGCGCTGGCTTCTATCGCTCTCCTATCCCCTCTCAACCGCCCTAATTACTTGTGTGGAGCTGGTCCCCAGGGCCTAAAATCATCAATGTCTCGCCGACAAAATGTTACTTTCTGTCTCTTTTTCCCCATTAAAGGAAATTATATAAAAGACGATCCAATAGCCCAAAAAGTGTCCGTGACGGTCATTTGAATCGTCTGTGCGGAAGATGCTGGCACATTCCCGCGCTGCTTCCATTCATCTTAACAAATATTCCCATTGGTGTTGTTTTACATCAGGCTTCAGGCCTTTTTTCTTCCGGTTTGACGGAGCATTGCGTGTTTTTTCTATATTACCGTCCTTTAATCTTAGAATCTTTGGTTATTTGACAAATTCCTAGCCTAATTAGGAGGTCAATTCAATTATTCAATTGCCACGACCTCGGGTCAATAGTCATCCTTCTCCCAGAGCAATTTGCCGCTTCTTGATGTGTTTTTTAGCTTCTTTTCCAGCTGTTTTCCTATTCTTCATGTTTTTAGCCCTTTTGGGGATTATCTAAAGCACTTTTATCGTCTTTTTCGAGTATTTTCCTTCTTGTGATGTAGTCCTTTGAGCCTCTCCATAATTCTTCACAATCTCTGGATAAACGCGAGCCATTCTTTTTTTCCATATACGAAAATGGAGAAAAGCTCTCATCCCATTTCATTAAAAATCTGACGGTTCTGAAATTTCAGAAGAAACGGGGGGAGGCGCCGAAGATGTTTACGCCATGAGCCATCCAACATTCCCATGTTTGTGTGACATTTGCGCCCTCCCAAATTAATTTCTTTTTTTTTTTATTAAATATTTGTCCCCGTAAATTCCTGGGAAATTTCAGTTCTGGATCAAAAGCCACCGACAAACGCGGCGACGAATCCATTCTTCGCCATGGATGGCGCCGGTGGAGGCATTGCCTGCCATGGAGGGCCGTCCACATCTAATTGTGAAGAGAATTTTCGACGGTAATTTACAGCACATTTTTTTCCCGCTTTAAATTGGAAACAAATTTATAAAAATGGCAGCGTTCTCACGGCTTAAAAATCGTCGTTCCTGTTTCTATAAGCATCATCGACGGCTTTATTTTTGGCCTCGTCCTTGTCGTTCTTACTTTTCTTGCTGGGTCATTATGACAAGCATTCATGCGGGGACAAATGCTGAATTATTCTTTTCCTGAGAGCCGGCGCCCTTCAGCTCTAGACAATGGTGGCCATAATTGGTCGAGAACGTGTACTGGCAATTAAATTTATGTTAAAATGCTTAAAATAGCTGTTAAACTGAAAAATATCAATTAACAGCTCAAAAATTTGTCTTGCCCGCCTATAAAATAGTTTTTCAGGCTGTCGCTGTCCTCCGCTGGTCAATCCGTCGATCAAAATTTCATTGAAGCGCCAGCTTTCTTCTATGATGTTGATTCAGATCTAAAAGATTTCAAGGTTCCCATTTTTTCCCCTAATTTATTATATTTTTTCCCTTATAGAGCGCTCTAAAAACTACAGATTTCTTACAAGATTCCGGCTATCAATCCGGTTTTATGGGAGAGAAAACGTATAATCCTTTGGCAACGTCCTTCATCGAGGATATTAGCGATGATGAAGAAGGAGAAGATGCCGATTGGGGTGAGGAAAAAGGGGAAATCGACAGGAAATGAAGAAGCTTTGGGTCTTTTCGCCAATTTAAATTAATTTACCGTAATTTCTTGCAGGGTTTCGGGGGACGGATAGATTTCTTTCTACTGGAATATTTCCGTTAATTTAGTGGATTTTGGGTCAATGTGCAGCTTTTACGGCCCTACACACCAATTTTCAGTAAAATTCAAATTTGTTATTCTCTGCTGCTTCCAATAGAAATTACCAGTTTGTTTTGGTCATTTGCCGCTCAAAATGACCCAGTAAAATTGAATTTTAACCAAAAATGGGGATATTCTAACCATCCCAGCCTTCAATTTCCTATTTTATTGCCCGTTTTCAGATGGATATCTCAGCGTGGGACAAGAACGTCTTAAAATCAAAGATATGTCCGATATTTTAGCATCAAGATATGCTTTTTTATCAGGTGACTGGATAAATTTGAATTTAAGAAAAAGTTTAGGAGCCCGAACAAATGAAGGAATGACCGTGGTAACATTTCCCGATGCAAGGACACAGCTCTCTTTCGAGGATTATCAACTTCTCATCACTTATTTACTTCAAGTACCACCGTGAGTCCTTTTCTGATCAGAAAAATTCTTATTATTACGGCATTTTTTCTCCTTTTTAGGCTGGAAGAAAGTCACAAAGGATTTGTGGTGGTAGCTGATAAAAGAAATGATAAATGGGCTTCTGTTCGGAGCATGTTATTGTACATTTCGGTGAGGATTTTCCTTATTTTAGAATGAAGAAAAACGGCCCTCAGAAGCTGCCGATTTTGTGTATCGGCTCCCTAAGCTCCTCAATTATTCCGTCATTGTTATTCTCCATTAAATTTATTGTTTTTCAGTCCTTCTTCCCTGGCCAAATACGCTTAGTGCTCCTATTAAAGCCCGAAGGAGTTCTTCAAAGAGCTCTTGAGGTCGGCTATCGAGGTGTGGCCGAAAATTGCTCGTTTAAAGTGAGTTTTTCTCCCAATTTTTTGGGTCAAACTCTTCCGCATGTGCCCTCGTCCTAATGGAAAAGTTTCTGAACGCTCTCGGGCAAATTGAGAGCGAGATTCAACCACTCACTTGCGCAATCTTCACCTCATTTAAGAGACTTTTCAATAGCGGGAGAGAATCTACACAATTGAACGGGTCTTCTTCTTCTTGTCATCATCTCAAATAATTATATTTCGCCGGCTGTCCGAGACTGGCTCCTTCCGATTTTTATAATTGACAATCTAAATTCCTCCTTGATTGTTAAAGAAATCTTACCGTATTCAATATTTCTCCATTTTCAGGTAATCTACTGCGAATCGTCATTAGATCTACGACGATATCTCCGAGCTGAGCAGCTGACAATGGATGTTGGCGGCCTTATTAAATATAATCACTTAGAATGGGTCCAACATCGAATGGTAGGAGATAAAAATCCGCGAAAAATCACGGTCTCCAGGATATTGAAAGAATGAAATCATCCGCCAGCATTATTGCCCAATCCTTGACGGATTTTGGAAGAACTTTAAGAGAAACAGAACTCCCAAATGATGTTGAGACAACCGCCAGGATTTTAAGCGTACAATCAGCAGAAAAAGATGCCATTAAGGTGCAGTAATTCCCCTTTTAGATAAAAATATAATTTAGGAAGATTTTCGAATAGCTGTGAGGAAGGGAATCTGCTTGCTGAAATCTGTCCGCCAGCTGGAATCTAAACCAAAAGCTGAGCAGTTAAGCCCGACCCGTTTACACAATGTAACCGCCATAGAGAGGATGCTGGTCCAATTAGGTTATCTCAGCTACTTTTTGTTGCTAATTTAAACTTTTTAGAAGAAACTGAGCGCTCTTTTGACGCATTTTGGTCGAAACATGAGACCCGATTGACCAGTTGCCTTCAGCTGCGACAATTTGAGGACTCTTTCCGCAAGGTATGTCAGCTATTATTAGTGGAAAAAATGCGCCGGGTGACCCTGAGCTTCGTGACCCTGAAAACAATGGATCTTTTCTTTTTAGCATCGCGTATTGAGATGGCGGCTGTGTAACACATGTTACATGATTTTTACTGCCTTCAGGATGGAAATATTGCTCTCTGATTGTCTGCCAGTGGTAGAAATCCTTGCCTTTTACCTTTAAAATGGCAAAAATCCTCGGTTTTTCAATTTATTGGACAGGATAATATAATTCCTGGTAGAAAATGGATAGCTTAGTGGATAACCCGCCTAATTTGCACCAAAGATCTCCGGTTTAACTCCTAGTCCTAGGATATTTGCCAATATTCTTTCCACAATTCCTGTCATTTTCGATTTCCTTTTTTCCCACCCCAAAATAGACAACATTACACTGACCTCCTTGATGCCTGTTCCCAGCCGGAGAGAACGCGACTACGTGTGAATAACTGCCTGTTTATTTCTTGTCCAACAGGTGTTCCCCTCTCTCTCTTGCACACAATCAATCGTCAACTTCTCACACCTAACAACTGCCGTTTATTTTTCATCTTCTCATATTTTGGCTTGTTACCTGTCGTAAAATACTGGAAATTCGCTGAATATCGCGCTAATTTCCGATTTTCAGTTACATTTAAGCCCTATTTAACTGTTTTCACGTGGGAATCAGTTTACGCATAAATCACGGAATTGTTTACTCTAGAAGGATTGAAATTCTAGCTGGTGACCCCCCGTCATTTTTAATCCTTTTGCATTGGAAACACACAAAGTCATTTCTGATGATTGATTTACACAAATTACACTTTTTGATTGGCATCCAAGAAATTCTCATGGTTGTCTCTCTCTTTCTTTGTTAGTTGCCTCCCACAAAATGTCCAAAACTTCATCACTTGGTCCTAGAATGAATCACCCCTCTGGGGGTTATCCTTCATCCAAAAATGCTCATATTCTTACAACTTTTGCTCCATACTCCTCACAATTTCAGCTTCAATCAGCATTTGCTCGTCATATGCTCTATTTGGAGGAGCATAGAGAAGTTGGCGATGGGATGGAAGCGGCACAAGAATTAGCAAAACAGCATGAAATCTACACTGAACAGGCTATGGAAGATGTGGCCACAGCTAGACAGCTACGACAATCTGGAGAAGAAATTATGTCCGCAAGGGATGAAGAGGTAGACCTGAAAATTATTTTAAAACATAATTTCCAGCTTTCCGGTAGTTTAATGCCAAAATGTGATGAATTGGAAAGAATGGCTGAGGCATTAACTGGAGCTTTGGAGAGAAGAGCTCAAGTTCTCCGGCTGAGCAGCACGATGCACAGTCAAATACAGCAGGTTGGGAATGGAGAATGCCGGGGAATACGTGTAGAATATCACAAAATATCAAAAATATACAAAAATACAGCTCCCAGGAGGAAAATTAGCCAGCTACCAACAGTTTTCCCACCTTCTTAAGCCCCTTTTCGCTGCCGGAATCTTTGTAACAAACTGTAATCCCCCTGACCCTTTAATGGATCCACTAATTGTGGTCGCTTGACTATGCATTGGGGAATCTGGCAATAAATCGGATGGGTTTGCGTGATTCACCGGAATATTCTATCGTAGCTGTCATAATCTGATAAAGCTGCCGCTAATTAGACAAATCCGTCAATTTAGGCCAATATGTGGTGCAAAAGAGGAGTAGAAATGTTGACTTCTAATGAAGTTGGGCCTTCTTCATCTTCTGGATTGGCAAAATTGGACGAATTCTTGGAGGAAGGCAGTAAGTTACAGGTTTGGATGGATTATTTGGGAAAATGGGTAGCCTTTTCAGTTGGATGCTTTATCACAATCACCGACTATGAATAATTTGATTCTGTTGACCACTACGGAGACCTCTACACTTTTAGCACAGGTAAATTCTTTATTTTGCAACATTTTAGTCTTAAAAACACTTGTGAATCTGCGAGGAAATGAAGCCATCCATTTGTTGCCTTGAAACCGCCAATTTTCACCCCCAACAAAAATTTCTACGTCAATTTGCCCTTGAAAATTGAATCTTTTGATGAATCCCGCCTAACCTGTCGGCTGTCTCAAGCGATTAGACTAATTTTCTCAGAATTGTGATCCGTTCCCCTTTGAATTGCCGCCAAAGTGTTCAAAATAAAAACCACTACCGTAAAAACTGAATCCGAACCCCCCCCTGTAATAAGACCCCTCCCCTAGTATAACCCCAGGGAAAAGGGGTATATTGAAACTTAAGGCCCCCCCCCTGAGATATAACCCCTCCCCCTAAAGTGCCCCCTCCTGTGCTATAGCCCCCCGATTTTCGCGGCTTATTTGGTTTCGCGCGGAAAAGTTTGCCTCGCAAGCGTATTTAACGTTTATTTTCATTTTTATAGTTTGTTTTTTATTTGTTCTTCTTGCGTTCTACTTCTCTGCTGTTGTTCAGTTGCTTTATTGTTTATTTTCAGGATATGGCAGACTCGGGTGATGAAACACAACCTATTGATACCTCAGATGAAGATGCGAACATTATGGGTGAATCAGATGCAGAATTTCAAGCAAATAACAACACTTCTCTTGCTTCCTCAGCGAAAAGAAAATTTATTCTGATGTCTAGGAAACTAGAAGCTGTTGAATATGCCAAGAAAACCAGTAATCGTAAAGCAGCTATAAAATACAACGTTGACAGGAAGTGTATTCGAGACTGGAGGAAAAAAGAAAAACTTCTAAGACAAAGAGCGTTAGTTTTTCAATACTGAAATATTATTTTCTGTATTTTAGTTCAGAGAATAAAAATGCTAAACGATTACCTGGATCTGGCAAGAAAGTGCATGATAGAAAATTTGATGAAGCTCTAGCAACTTGGGTACACTCAGAACGTCAAAAGAAAGTAAAGATCAGCCGAAGGATTTTGAAAAACAAAGCTAATAGCCTCAGAAATGATCCCAGTTTCAAAGTTTGTTCTCTTCTCTTTTATTTTTAAGACTACTTGTATTTAGGCGAGTAATGGTTGGATGGAATGCTTTCTTAAGCGCCATAATTTTGTAAATCGGAAGGTGACCTCTGTCTGCCAGAAGCTTCCAGAAGAGTATGCCTCAGTAATAGCCAAATACCTTTTCTACGTGTCGGAACTCAGGAAAGACAAAAACTACCAATACATGTATGCGTCTGATGAGACGGGAGTTGTAATTGAAGGATCTGATGGAATAACCGTCTCTCAAAAAGGAGTCACAGAAGTTAGTTTATAGTTTTAAATTGTTATTTTTATTTTAGGTGTCTGTCAATGGAACTGGCAGCGAGAAGTTTCGCATAACTGTCATGCTGACCGCTCGGCACGATGGAGTGAAGCTGAAACCATTTGTTCTCCTTCAGAGAAAGCGACCTGATCCGAAGATTGTCCAGAAGTTTAGCGGGAAGCTCGAGCTTCATTGGTGCGGATATTCATGGATGGACAATAAATCAACTTCCGTCTACTTAGAGAAGATTTTTGGAAGAAATTTATTTGGAATCAGTAGATGTCTCTTTTGGGACAAGTTTTCAGCCCATCAATCACAAGAGACTCAGGACAAATTAGCCGAAATTGGCATGGACTCGATCACAATTCCTCCAGGATGTACCAAGTATCTTCAGGTTTGCTTTAAATTTTGTTCAACTTTTTATTTACTTTAGCCTCCGGATACTGATTGGAACAGACCGTTTAAAACGGTCATCAGACAAAAATTCGAAGACTGGTGTGTAAATGAAACAAAGCCGAAGCCTCAGACAAAAAGTGGAAAACCAAAAGGGCCACCGATGGAAGAATATCTACAGTGGATCATCGAAGCATGGGATCATCTTACTCAGGACTTGATCTGCAAGAGCTTCTTCCATTGTGGAATCACCACAAATATCGATGGAAGCCAAGACAAAGAGGTCCTGTGTATCAGAAAAGAGATCCCTAAAGGTTAGATTTTTCTTTTTGTTTATATTATTTTTGCTTTATTTAGTTTTGGAGCTGCTTAAAGAACTCAGGTCCTCAGGAGTCCAGAAGATAACCGATGACATCGATGATCTCGCTATTGCCGATGAACAAGAACAAGAAGATATCGAAGAATGTAACTCAGAAGCATCTCTTATCTCTCTGGTGTCTATTCGATCACTACCTTTCGCCTAATTATTTCTTGTTACTTTTTCTGTGAATATTTTTTTTCGTTTAGCCTTCGTTTCTTGCGTTCCTAGTTGTTGTTTTTTTTCCTCAATAAATAGTTATTCTATCCAACGGAAATTGTAATAATTTAAAAAAGGCCGGGCTAGAAATTGGGGAAAATTGAAAAAAAAAACTGGTCAAAATGAGAAAAAATTGAGAAAATTTTGAAAAATTTCTCAAAAAAGTTGCATTTTCTTGATGTCTGAGGCCTGAAAAGCACGTTGAAACTTAGCGCCCCCCCCTATAATAAAACCCCTCCTGTTTTATTGCCCCAGGGGAAAGGGGGGTATTGAAACTTAGCGCCCCAGGGGGTTCGGATTCAGTTTTTACGGTATTCCTCTTTGGCATTTTCCAGGTTGCTGAAAGGATAGACGACATCCGAAGAATGTCAGTAGCCCGTCGAGATGCAATGGCCAAATCCACAGAGCAGAAGAAACCGCCGGTCCAAATTGTTACCCCAGAAAAGAAGAAAAAAGAACCCACTGTGGAGATTCTGGTGGGTTCAGCTCCCTTTTCTGGGTATTTTCATGTCAATTTGGGGACGTTCTCCCTTTTGTGGCGGGATACAGGGGGTTTTAAACCCATTGAGGTGTGGAATTTAGCAATCGGACTTGAAGGAGTGATATCGCCACCATTGCCGGTTGTAAAATCGGTGGTCTAGCCTTATTTCTATTTCGGGGCGACCTTTTCACAGTAAAATGAAGTTTAAAGTTGCTGTAAACTTATTGTAGCTCCATTTAAAGAAGGTTCAGCTTCACCAAAAGCCCGTGGGGGCGTCCAAAACTCTGGCACTAATGGCGCTCATTTGGTAGAATGGTTTTTGCATTATTCCTTGCGCTATTCGCTCTCTTGATTTCTCCTCTCAGAGTGGCCATGTCCTCAAAAAACTCGGCTATTTTTTGCGACTTTCTGCAGAATTCCTGGGAAACTTGTTTATAAATGCCTAGATTTCATAGTAATCAAAATTGCGATCATTTCCTCGCATTTATCTGCATTTCTTAACAATAAAAACCAGTTTATTCCTCTCGTACGTTGCATATATCTTCCCTTATCTTCTTTCCTATTCCATATTTGCCTATGCAAAAGCGCCATCCCAACATTGTCCCATAGCAATGGCCCGTGGCCGCGTTGTTCTGTGTGCACTTTCTCTCATACAGTCATAAAATTGTCCATTTTATATCGAATTCCAACTAGTTTGTCCGTTTTGAAACGAAGTAGAAGCAAATTCTATGCGAGAGGGCGACATCTGGCTGCCAGCCGCGCTGCACCAAGCAACCAAGCTAGCTATTTTCTCAACATCTGTTCACCACATACTTTCACTTAATAATTCCAATTTCTTTTAAAGAATTCTTCTCTTTTAAAGAAGTTCTTGCCCTTTAATTAAACCACGCGTGACGTAAGAGCCGACTTCTTAGGGCAGTGGCCTCTCCACCTGGGCTAATTGCTATCTTAGGCAAGGGGTTAGCCAATCGATGACCGTCCTCCGTGCCCACGCATTGTTGATCTCTGGCAATCTTTTTCCCCTTGCGTAACTTATTTTACTCAAGAAAGATTATTAAATTCTTGGACATCTGCGTCAGTAC
This sequence comes from Oscheius sp. DF5033, assembly GCA_964036215.1. Lineage (NCBI taxonomy): Eukaryota > Metazoa > Nematoda > Chromadorea > Rhabditida > Rhabditidae > Oscheius > Oscheius sp. DF5033. The sequence goes on from CAXIWN010000006.1 coordinate 42,921, forward strand.
CGCCAGCTGGTCGCATTTTCAAATTTCCGCGTCCTTTTTCCCCTCTAATTTTCCTGCTTTAAAAATTGCTATAAAATCACCACAAAAAAGCAGAATAGTATAGTAAAAAAAGCATGAGTGACCTTGTTGGCATATCGCCAGCCATCAAAGGTCACTCTCCCAGGATTTCCCCTGCGCCCCTCTTCTTCCCTTTGCTCTCTCCACCCCCCTCCAGTCGGCTCTCACAAACATCAACCGGCCTTCCGGGAGCCAACACTTTTCTCCAAACACAGCTTTTATCCTCCTTTAAAATATTCCCTTCGTGCATGAAATGATTGTGAACTGGGATAATTATTCCACGATCACTGAATTTTAATGTCTTGCTTCTTTCGTCCACCCGACTCGTGTCGTTTTCCCTTCCTATTAACCGTATTCTGTTTTATTATTTGCATTAAAGGGAGGAAGCTGTCTTTTTTAAAAATAGATGCCTTCCTGTCAAATTATGCCCTGTCTGCCAGCCGTTTTGCTTGTGTAAATATGCGAAAATTATTGTCCCGTTTTTAAGATTCCCGCTGTCCTTTGCTGCCCTGCAACGTTTCTCTATTTTCTTTTCAACTTTTACCGTTCTCAGCTCATTCATTATAGAGAGCACAATAGATTACTGTATGAAACGGAGTCTACCACGGTTTTTGTCGTTTCGGATGCCGAAACGACGGTTAGCCAGCTCAATATCGGCTCCATTGATTACTCGCGATGTCACGCCGCCTTGGGATGAAGAAATGGTCAGTTTATTGGGTTCCCTGACCTAAAAATAGCCACATTATTACTGTCATTCCCATCCATTTTCGGCTATTATTTGTTCAAATTGTCCATTTGTCCACTCCACTTTTGTCTTTGTGACATCAAGTGCTGACCATATGGTCCCATTCCCGGAGGACACAGTTCCCAGCTTGTGGTCGTCTATTTACCACAAGATTGACCTCAAGTTTTATCAGCCACTGCCGCCGAAGTAAACATATCATTTTGATGGGGCCATTCGGTATGGGAAAAAGCTCTTAAGAAGTGAGCTAAATTGTCGGTCTGTGAAAGAGCCGAGACTTTGATCAGGCCGCGTGATAAATTGAACTATAGGGGGATTTCTTTAGCTAAAGTTCAAATCCCTACCCATTCCTGAAGATTTTTACTAATTTTTATAAACAAAACTTTAACATTACCGAGCCCCGTCTAGACAGTCAAACTCCCGTTCAAATATCTCAAAAATAGCAACTGATCGGCCTCGCAGAACACGCAGCTCTCCTTTGACGTCAAGTTCTTTTTTCCAGCGTAAACCGCCTGTAATTCTCTTTGCAAACAGTCACCGACTGTAGGCCTTCTTCACTTCTCTCCCTTTTTCTTTATTTCTGTAGTATTTCAGCTATAAAATGGCGCCTAAATCAAAACCGCATGCCGCTATCGTAAAAATCTGGGAATTTTATCACCTAGTAGTGGTCAGGAGAAGTGACCAAGGGTGGCCTCCCATAATTGCTGGTTTGGAAGACCTTGTGGTTTTTGAGAGACGGGAATCAAGCTTTTTGCGGTCAGCAGGCATTTCCCCTATGACCTGTGAAATTTTCTGAAGATTTTCAAGCAAGGTCATCCAGATTCTGACAGTCATATTTGCATAACCTTGCACTTGCGCAATTCCTGGCCTGGCCGTATTTGATGCTGCACGCCATTTCCTGGGGTTGGATGGTCGACTGGGAAAATGTTCAAATCACCATTTTTTGGGGTGTTTGACAACTTTTTTCAGTTTCCTCGTAGTTACCAGGGTCTTTTGGATCATTTTCTTAAAATATTTGTTCAATTTTGCCAGGAATTCGAGATTTTTTTTAAAATGGCTAGCTAGCTGACCTCAAAATTCAAAGAAATGGCCAAATCTTTGACTTTTGTATTTATTCGAGCGAAATTCTACGTATAAACAGCCTAGAAATTTTTTCTTTGGTCCATCATCCCACCTCCCATGCAGCTGTCCATGCCGTCTGCCTGATTTACGACTATCCATGGCGGTAGTAAGTTTTCTGCGTGCGTGCGTGCCCTTTTTCTCTCTCCTTCCCATCGCCGTATACGTTTCTGATCGCGGACTGTCGATAACTCTCACAAAACATCTCTCCTCCTGCAAAATTCCATCTCTCTACCCATCCGTAATATCCAACCATCTGGCTAATCGCAGATAACAATTGCTTCTTGTTTCTCTCAGCCCGCTCGAACTGGTTGACATTAGCTAACTAGCTATTCTTTCTTATCATCACTCTTAACTTCTTTTTCTCATTAGCAATCAGACAGCAAATGGGAGTGGCAATGAGGCTTACACACTGCTATATTCTCGAATAATTTCACATAATTCTCGTCTTAATTTCCGGTCTGTACAGTCTATGATCTGTGAAAGACGCCGCCGGCCGGCTGCCCGTTGTAGCCACCATGACGGGATCTGAATCATTTTCCTGTGAGCCAGCGCTGAAAGAACACTTTTTTCTTTTTTTTATTTTCGTATTGTTTTCGCCGCAATTTTTTAGTCGGATCTTCAACTGCAGTTGCTTCATTTAAATGGCTCTGGCTTTATTTTAAAAATGCGCCGTAATTTAATTTTTCAGGATTTTTGCAAATTTCCCTGTAATATACGAATTCCCAACTGCCCTCTGAAAGATTTCCGCCCTAATTGTTGATGTCTCAGCCCTTTAAAATCCCCCAGGGACCTATACTCTTCCCGATCAAAACAGTTCTAATGAGCGATAATCCTCGCTCTCGTCTCTCACACATAAGGCCTCGTCCACTTGTCTGTCCCCCCACGTACCCCCCTGCAGTTTTCTTTTTGAAGCGCCGCCATCCTTTCTCTGTTAGCACATCTGGCTGTCCCCTCTCTCCCTGTGCTATCTTAGCGCCGCCCTCCATTTCACCTCCTCTTTTGGACGTACCATCTCAATTTTGTCTGAATTCTATAATATTTCCTAGAAATGGCCGTAGTTGCCTACAGTAATCGATGGATTGGTCAATTTTTAACTAATTATCGTATACTTCATGATATTTTCTACTCGCACAAGGTTAGTTTCTTTGGATTACGGTAATGATCCTCACGTGTAATCGCCAGTGTTATTTACTTAAAGGACTTAATTAATCCACGGGCGGCAGTGAAGAAGAGAACCGAAAACTAAACCAGTCCGCGGTCTCTCTTCTCGGTTTCATTCCCCAATCTCTTTCTTCTCACCAAAAACACGTTAGCTTCCTTATTTTTTTTTCTCCTTGGGAACACAACAAGCTAATAATCTGATATGCACAGCTGTTGCTGTTCAAAACCGGACAGCCGATCCTTTTTTTCTACTAGACGGAGCTGTCAATTTCACTGGTGTCAGAGGCCAGGCAAATAGCTTATTTGCCCCGTTTTAGCCTTTCAGGTGATGTCCGCCTTTTATAGGAAATTGTGGGCTAAAAAATCTTTAAATTTTCTCAGTATTTTGACACCGAAGCGAAAGAATATCGCGTCCTTTTGCGGATTTTTTTGAATATCTCACCACATTTATGCCATCACGGGCACATTTTCAGGCCTTTCGCTCCTTTAAAGAACCTAAAAGTAAGCGAAATATCCCTGTCCAGCCGTTTTAAAAATCTTAATATTTTTCGGCCACTCAAAGTGATCCTCCTATTGACATTTGGCAACCAAAAAATGTCCCCGTGAAGATGTTACGCGCGTAAATGCCACGGTTCCACACACCCGAGTGTCCAAGTGTCTCTTCTCATTAGCAAATATACACGGGCTGTTTCTTGTTCTGCTGAAAAGTTTCAAGACACTTTTTTCAACTTTTCTCGTTTACTAATACCCGGCAAACTTGCTTGGTTTTTCTCCCTCCCTGGCTGAATGACCAGCCGAGAGACGAGCCGGAGGTTTTACGATGTAGAATTCTCTCCCTGGGTTCTCTCAATTTTCCATACTCTGTCACTTATATCAAATGTTGTGATGAGTACTGAAAGAAAAGAAAATGGGGCATTGTTCGATGGGAATAGTAGGGGGAAATGTACGCGGATCAGTGTAAAACGAAGATTTTTTGCAGAAAGAGCTCGATTCCACTGCCACGTCACATTTCTGTCCTTCGGATGTGCCATCAACTTCACCGCCACAAACTCCTCACAGCATGTCCATTGAGAGTTTTGTCGTCTCTGAATTGGTAAGGATTTTATCATAAAAAATTATAATTTGAATTGCCGGGGAATTCTGCATGTATTAGGGGAATTTTTTCCATTTTCCAGCAATTTTCATTCAAAAAAGCAGGAATCTCCCAGTTTAAAGAAATTCCAATCCAAAATTGAGTGATTTTCAGCTGACAACAGAACGATCCTATGTAAATGAGTTAGAACAATTGATGGAATTTTATGTGGATCCATTCGATGCACCAGAATCCCAGCAATTTATCGCTGCTCCATTGAGAGGAAGACCAGAACTCGCTTTTGGTAACATTTATTGATCTTCCTTTAAATTTCCCGGGATTTTCCAGGTAATCTTCGAGATCTCCTAATTTTCCACTCCCGTTATGTTCTACCTGACCTGGAATCCAATGAAAATTCGCCATCCGCAATCTGTAGGATATTCCTCCAGCATAGGCATCGATTCCTGGCATTGTACTATTCCTATTGCCAAAATAAAGCCACAAATGAAACGTTGAGGAAAGAATTTGTGGATAATTCGCCATTTTTTACGGTGAGTATTCATTTTTATGCGATAATTCTTAAATTTTAAGGAATGCCAAAGGCGAGCGGGCCATATGTTACCTCTCGGTGCATATCTCCTAAAACCGGTGCAAAGAATCACAAAATATCAACTACTTCTCCGAGAATTGGAACGACATTGCCGCCCAGAAGTTCGACCAGAAGTAGGAGCTGCCCTATCCGCCATGTTGGATCTCCTGGCTCAAATTAATGCTGCCATTCATCAGTTGCATATTTCCGGTTTCAATGTGAGGCTTTTTCCTAATTTTTCATAGTTTTTGTACTTATAGGGCGATCTCCGTCTCCTTGGTGCTTTGAGATTGCAATCGGAATGTGATGTTTATTCCTTTAGTAGGAAAAAGAAGTCAAAATTGAGTCGAGCGCAACGGAGACATTTGTTCCTTTTCGACGGCGGAGTGCTCTTTTGCAAGAAACGAAGCCCTCCAAGTGGGCAGCCAACAGCAATGGATCCTGAATTTTTCGAGCATAAAATGTGCATACCGGTGAGTAATTTATCTGCTTATTTTGGTCAAATCGAACTGGGGCCATTTATCGCTTTTAGACGTCCTCCCTAGGATTTTCTGATGCTTCAAGAACTGGAATGAATCGTTTTGAAGTTTGGGATGAAGCAAAAGTCGACGCTTTCGCTGTAGAACCGTTGGATTCCTCGCACAGGGAGAGATGGATAACCCGCCTTGGTGGAAGGTAATCCCATTTTTAAAATAAATCTTAAAAATTCCTTTTAGATTCAGTGGTGATTTTGAAATGCGTGATATTGAGAGGCAAAGGCCAAAGAGTTGGGCAAGCACAGCCAGTAATGAGAGCAGTTGCTCGCAATCGACAAGAGCCAGCGATGACAGCAATTCTACCATGGATTCTAATGGAAATACCCAAACCGCAACAATGTTTGAATCGCCTTCTGTTTCTCCTATTAATAGCCCATCGGTAAAGGGAATTTCCCAGAGGAAATCGTAAATTTTAGGCGGATCACGTAGTTCCCACTCCTTCCGCCACGGTAAAATTGCTGCCTCCACCGGAATCTGAAGAATTAATAGAAGACTGTTGAGGCAAAGAAACAGCGTATCTCCATAAACAACGGGCCAGATCCTGCTCTCTCCATAATTTTTCTGTCTTTCAATAGCTCCTTCCCTATAAAATACCGGTGTTTCTTTCCCCTTTTCCTTCTTTTTCCCACATGACGCCTCAATGAGTGCATAAATTGTGCGGTGCTTTTTTTTATTTATTACCGCTTTTTATTGTACAAAATTTTTATGCAAAATGAATATTAGAGACAGTTTTTGTTTGGAAATTTTCATATTTTTTTAATTTTTTGGTTTGGCGAACCGGTGGTCGAGTGGTTAGAGGGTCGAGTTGGAAAATTGGTGTTGGCTGACCACATTTTAGGACATAAGTTTCAGCCTGGTCCTAAAGATTTTTGTTAATATTCCTGATATACAACAATATGGCGCGCCCAGGGTCTCATGGCCTCATAGGCGCGGGCCTGGCACGGGCCTGGCCTGCTTGACGCTCACCATTTTTCAGGAAATTTCAGCCCGCAACGCTTTTGCAGGTCGACCACGTAGCAAAATCCCAGCCGAAAGGGTACTCCCCAATAGCCCAGCTTCTCTTCTATTTGATAACGTCAAAAATTTTGTAAAATGTTGTTTCAGGCGCACGTCATGCCCGCAACATGCTTCAGGCTCGCATTTTGACAGCCCTGGTTGCCGAGTATCTGCGATATGGAAGGCGTAAGTTCGATTCCTCATCAACTTACAGAAATGTTCTTTTATTCCAGGAATTTGTGCTAATATTCCGGGTGCACTAAATATTCCAGACAGAAATGCGCCGCGTCTATAGTCAAATAGCACAATTCCATTCAAAGCAGTTCGATTCCCCATAAAAATTAGGATTTTTGTGAATATAGCCGCTACCGTGAAGCATTTTGTAGTATGTTCAAAATTACCGTCTTTATTGGCTGCCCGCTGTTCTTGCCCCATCTTTCCCATTTGATTCTGTCTATTAAATCAGCCCATAAACTATTTCTTTCTTAATAGGCTCTCCGGAACTTCGGACTCTCTTTTGGGGCCAAAATTTGTGTAATGTCTTGACCTCTATAGTCACAGTTGGTGGTCCAATCGGGCCATTCAAATTCAAATTATACACGCTGTCCGTTTACCCGAGATTTGTTATCCCCCTCTGGGCTATCTCCTTCTCCCTCTTCTGGATATGTCCAAGCTATTAATATTTTCTATTCTTTATTCTACCGGTAATTTTGAATCTTATTTAATGGGCGGATATTTTAGTATACGGTCAGTTCCACAGTAACAGTTTTATTCAAAGTGATGTGCCTGATGTAAATGATCTTGAATGGAATTTAAAAGAAGAAAAGTTGGCTCCTCATGAACTTGTAAGTTTAATTAAAGCTACAGTAATTAATTTAAAGGAATTATTCACTAAACAATTGCACAAGTTGAACCCCCAGCCACGCTGGAAAACTTTCCAAGTAAATTGAAGCTTGAAATAGGGTAGAAAATATTTAGAATCACGCCGCAATGTATAAAACAGACCATGAAGTTGTAGAAAATGATCCAATTGAGCAGGAAATAATTGAAATGGTTCCCAGAGCGAAGGGATTTTATGAGGATAGCGGTATTTAGGAGCAAAATTTCGATGAAATTGCTCTTTCTAGGCATCCAACTGGTCACAAACCGGCCGCATATTCAGCCAATTAGCAGTGAGACGGAAATTTCAATGAGCATGTCAACTCTTCCAGATAAAACGCCGCCAGATATGCAAGCGAGGCATCTCGATGTAAGTTTTAAAAGGCTGAAATCCGTTATATTCCCAATTTCTCTCAGCTAGAAAGTGTTAATTTCAGCTGAAAACTCTCCCGCCTCCAATTTCCATGGAAACCAATGAAATTCCCGAAGAAGTCAAGCCCACAACCCGTAGTCCAATCTCCTTTGAATACAGGAGAAGCCAAGGTATTTCGTGGTTTTTATTAAAAATCGCTTTAAAGGAACGGATCATTATAAGAAAATAGCCCTGGAAAGTGCCCTGGACATGACAACCATTCCCAAAATGCATAATGATGTCCAAAAATTGATTGAAGAAGTCACTGTACTGAAGAAATTAGTCTATAAACTGCTGAATTTCCATGTTAGAGAAAGGAGAAGAAATAATAAAAGAAGAAAACCTAGCAGAAAAGTTGTTCCTTTTAAAATACGAGATAATTTTCACTTTCAGACACCTGCTAGTTCCATTTATAGCAATCGAAATGATCGCATGACTGCCGCCATTCCTACGGACGATTTCATGGATCATTTTGTTCATACTTTCACTGACAAACGGGATAAGAAATATGCGGAATTCTTCAAGTAATAGTACAATTTATTTATACCCATGATTCTTGTAATATTGCCAATAAATCGGTTACTTTGCCTTGTTCTCCACACATTCTAGCACCTTCTGGATGCATTTACACTTCAACAGACGGCAATTATCAGGCCGAAGGCAGCAGTTTTCGGGAAGGAGGCTTATTTTCCTTTAAATGAGCCTTTAAAAAAGAAAATATAGAGAAACTCACTTTTCCAGCAACACTAGGACAGTCTCCTTTAGACTTTTGACCCGATTTACTGCATGAACAGCTGAAGACGATGCCTCTTTGGCCTCTTCCAGCCGTCTTTTCTCCATTTCTTCCCTTCCCTTTCGGATAATTTCTTCAATTTCAGCGTCTTCCTTCCCCCAAGCGCTTTTCGGAACAACCATAATGGTCTTCATTTCTGAAAAATTATTGAAAGTGAAAAAAAATGGAGACAAGGACAGGCGCACGCGGCTTGCGACGGCTTTATAAACCGAACTAAGCCGATGAGAAACAAGTTCTGGCAAGGAGGAGTCATTCTGATCCTTGAGATCTCAATGACTGTTCGCGAGAAATCGTCAAAAAGCGAGGATTATTCAATGAGAGCTGCGCGGCTGACTGCTGAACTTCCTCTCAGTATACATCCGATTATACAGATCTACGTACCCATGTTGGCAGAAACATTACTAAACGCATACGATAAAATTATCTAGAGCTCCTGGTACCAGAAAATAGCCCGAAAAATTCTATACAAAAGCTAGCGTCCCACATAAAAGAGCCACACAATCCCGAGAACCTGCAAGCAATAAGACGCGAACGCACACAATTTTCAAAAGAACTTCAACAAAACTCATAACTCTACACCATCACAGCGGCACTTATTTTTAAAAATAGCCTAGCTTTCGCTCATCATTTTGCAATCAAAACAAAATAAGAAAACAATGGGAACACCGAGAAAACCATAGATTGAGAGAAGCTAGCGCGACCCACACAACCATTTTCATGCTGACTTTGAAAACTCTATTGGAGATATGAGAATCGGGACCAATTCACTTTTGACTTCCGGGAAAGATATTTATACCATTGGAATCAGCTCGTCGAGACGAGCAAGATGATATATTCGGTATTTCTGTAGCTCCACGCCAGTCCATTGGTTACCGGCCAGTTCTTTCCAAACAAAACATTTGGGAAAAATTTTTGGAAATCATAGGTTGGGCGGCTATTTTGGGCCCTAGAAACCTAAAATTAAGAACTTTTGGGGGTTTTTTTGAACTGTTCATAACTTTTGATGCTGATTACGGTGGTATGTGTAATTCAGCGGGAGGATAACCGGAAATATGCTCACCAAGGTCGGGGTATCCGATAATCGGACTATTTTGGTCCATAGGCCTCTAAAATTGTCATTTTTGGAAACTGAGTCTGGTCACCGAGATCTGTCTACGAAGGAAAATTTTTATGAAGATTTTATTGAAGGCACACACGGAGATGTTGATTGTCATTAACATATAAGATTAGTTTAAAAGCGCTCTACATAATATACATACAATGTTTTGGAAAAGGTTTTTTGGGGGAGGATACGCACTACATTATACTGGGAAGGGGAAAAATAGAAGGACTTCAATTTGCGATCTCAAGAATCAGTTTGATGGGAAAATGTGAAAGGCACAGGTGAGTGGAGAGAGAGAGAAGGGGAAGCCCCAAAAATGGCGGAAGAGTCATCTGTTCAAATGAAATTTTGAGAAAATCCAGGGAGATCAACAGGTCGACCAGAATCGAAGAGAGAAAAAAGTTTTGGATACAGGAAGCTGGGTAGGTAAATTAAAGCCGATTCTGGCAGGCCAGGATAATTTTTTGTTTAATTACACCAATGGCACAAGAACTTCACGACGAAGAGACTAAACTTTTTCTTTTTGAAAGGCCAGATCATGGTCACGGATATTGAGCAAGAATTGGACTAATTCTATTAAAAAAATGTGGAAATTTTGAGCAAAGAAAAATACTGTCAGCGAGAGAATAAAACCTGTGAACGGGATGGGCTTTTTGGACTAGAAAAAAAATTAGGAAGACAAATATCTACCACTGTTCATAAGGAACAACTTTCTCATCATCAGATGGCTGCTGTTGACCATTGCCGCCAACATTTTGCTGCTGTCCATTGTGCTGCGGTTGTTCGGCTTCCACTGGAGCTATTTGATAATGTTGCTGGAGCATGTTGTAGTCGAAATTAGGCATGTAATCTTGGCCAGTGGCTAGGATGACGCATTGGTCCAACTGAAATGGCGGGTAAAGCTCTTGCCATAAATTAATTTGTAGACTGTTTTAGGCTTAAGAAATTCGCCTTTTTCTGCTGGTCACGGAGATATTTTAATTTTTCCAGGAAGTAGTCCGAATCGAAAGAAAAATCCAAATTTTAAATTACTTGGCGTTTTTCGGGTCCATCAACCGGCAATCGCGGTTTTTCCCTGTTTCAGGACTATTTATACCCCAAATTTTAAATCAATGTAAATTCCCGGGCCATCAGTCAAAAAACGGCGAATTTTCCCCGTTTCAGGACCATTTTTACCCCCAAATTTATAAAGAAAATTGTATTAAAACGTGCACCAACCTGTTGCGGATAGCCAAGACCCTGCGGGAGCATCATATCGCTCGGAGCAGTTACAATATATTGCGGCTGTGAGATGTTGCTACTTTCTGAAGAGGAATAATCCACCGATGGCAAACTAGTCGATGTCAGATGATGAACAGACGGCTAAAAAGCACGAATTTCTTTAATTTTCTAAAGAAAACCAACCAATTGAGTAACTGGCCGATATTGGAGAATATTTATCGGCATGTGGATGTTGATTGGCGCTGGTGCTCCTCCCATTGGGGACTTAAAATGCCAAATTTTTCTTTAAAAAGAGGACCTCACATCAGATTTTCCATCAGCTAATCCACTCAACATTCCATTATCTTCAAGACCTGTGAGCATAGAAGCAGCATGTCGAGGAGCCAGTCCTGTTCCCTCCATATCCCTGAAAAATGCTGGATTTCTCAGATTACGGTAAAAATCTAACCCATAAAGATGAAGCAACATATTACTGTGATTATTATTGACCAAAGTATCCAGCTGACTGGTATCCAACTCGAGATGATGGTCTGACGGCGGTATTAGTGAACTCTGCAAGTCATGTCTACCGTTATATTTGTTCCATAGTGTGCTTACAGCTTGCAGTGGTTGCTGTGCCAAGGAATTTAAATGCAATGAGGAGAGGCCATTAGTTCCTGGCTGGAAAATGTTAATTATTTTTAAAAATAAAGACAAATCTTACCCGTCGAACTCCCAAACTTTCCCAGTCGCCTGCTTTGTGATTATTGTTTTTATTTTTCTTTGGAGTTGTCGTCGTGATCAAGGGCTGGCTGTGGACTGAACTGGCCAAAGAAGTCGCCGGATGATCATCTCCGCCTTGATTTTCTAGGAGTTTTTTCTTTGCCGCTGTGGCATAGGTCAATTGGCGCAGATCATTGTCCAAAATCCCCGAAGATTCATTCTTCCTTTGGTGCATTTCCTTGTGGCACTGGAAAGGAATTATTTAAATGGATTGCGGTAATTTCTAGGCTGGAAAAATACGAAAACACGACGATTTTGAACGCAAAACACGATACAACGCTGATACCTACCAGAAGTGTCAATTTTTACCAACTTTTACTACAAAATTATTCCTTTAAACAGCAAAAATCCTACCTTTAAGCTATTTTTCCATTTAAAAGTCATCTGGCATACGGTACAGACGAAAGGCTTAGCATCCGAATGAATCCGTTTATGATTCCATAACGTCGAGCGTCGATTAAATCGAGCTTTACAGACCTTAAAATCCGTAAATTTACCGCTAAAATTGTGATAACTCACATCACATTCAAAGGGTTTCATTCCAGTATGGCTATTTTGATGCTCTTCGAGTTCCATTTTACTTCCAAATCGAGATGGGCAGATATTGCAGGGGTAGGGCCTTTTACGGTCAGCTGCAAGACTGCGTCCTTCAAAGGCAACAAATTTTAAGAGCTTTTTTTAGCTTTTAGCTTTTTTTCAGCTAATTTTTCTCTTTACTTACCGTTGCTATTCCTCTGATGATTATTATTCAAGTGCTCATGGTTATTATTGTTATGTGATGGGGCAAATGTCGGTTGCAGGCTGAAGTTCGTCACTCCCAGCAGCATATCCTGTGTCGCGTATACTGTAATCCATTTATTAATTGTGATTCTCATTTAAATGGAGGATTTTCCCTAGGATTTTTAGTAGGGAATTTTTACCCTAGGATTTCGGCTGGCTTTAGTAGCCTGACTAAGATGAGCCGAGGGAATGCTCGAGGAAAGTGATCGAGTTGCTGACAGGTGCTGCTATCCATCAGCCCTTCGCTGACCCATCGATCCCGACGTTATGGGGCCCTTAGCCCAGAGAGAGACGGCTCTCCGGGCCCTGTTATACTATATTTTTAAAATTCGACTAGTCACAGCTCCCCAAGAACTTACATGAGGGCGTTTTTCGAGAAGAATCCATCATTTTTGGAGGCGTATCACTCGGCTCAGTTTTGACGATATCGTAAGGATTGTGATGCATCATTCCGGGGTGCAAAGCCTCCATTTTTTCGTTTTGATTGGAGGGAATGAGGGAATCTTCTAGTATAACAGACAAATAGAAGAGATTGAGATCAGATTCAGTTCATTCACCTGAAAAATAGCTAAAATTATGGCGATTATCAACGCAAAACCAGAAAAAATAGAGACGTTGGCAATTAACAATAGGGGTAATGTGACCCCCAGCAGTTGATTGTCGTTATTGGTTATCAGTTGAAACAAAAGAGTGGGGAGAAACTAGTTTCGGGAAGGAAAAATTGGAATGCCGACGGGCGGCCTGATACGTAAGCCACGCCTCTCGGGAGAGAGAGAGACGAGACTTACAGTAGGCAGGAGGGAAGAAGAGGAATGGCAGCCGTTATCTTGGACTAAAGGTCCGTAGAAATAAAGGGCTGTTATTTAGCCAGAGGGGTTATTGTATCCTCTTTTAAAAACACGGTTTATTCAGTAAAAATCCTGGAAAATTGCCTAAAAACCTGGAGAAATCACCAGATGACAAAAAAAGATCTTTTAAATCCCCAAAAGGTTGCTGTAAAAAGCACCCGGCCTTTAAATGAAACCGTCTAAAGGACACGATAACCTTTAAAAACATTTTAATTCCGTTTATTATTTACCCAGCAATTTTTTTTCTGACTTCTTCACGTGGCCCGCTACACAATTTAAAATGACGACCGTGGGAAATCGGCTCTTTTCCCAAGACCGGGAGTGTAAACTCCGGCAGGGGGAACACCCCGTACTGTAACAATGCTGTAATGCAAATGTTTGTAGGAAGAGAAATGATGGTGTAACATGCATCGAGCGCTCAGATGTACTAGAGAAGAAAGATCACGTCCCTGTGTTGTATTGTTAAAGCTTCATCTGGCCGACTGGCTCGGCTCTCAGCTAGCTGCTGTTATATTTTTCTCTTCTCTTATCTTATTCTAAATTACTGTATACTGCTCATAAAAGGTGGGTTTAAATATAGCTGAGGGGCTTTATTTTTCTTTGAAAAATGTCTCAACCTCCCACCTCCCTGGCATGACAAATCTTTCGAAAGAAATAGTCAGGCGAGGGACTAAACGGGGTCTCTAGTATCTACGGTAAACTGCCAATCAATTTCTTTCTTTCGACTCTTGGGTCATGTGTCTATGAGTCGTCACTTAGAAAAGGCAGAAATGCCGCTAATTCTTAAATAAATCCTAAAATTAAAAGTAGAAGACAGAATTAATGGGAAGCTTTACTAAAATGTGGACAGGGTGTGGAACCCATAATTTTATGAAAAATAGTACAGCTAGGGAACAAGTTTGAGTCAAACGGGTTTTGTAAAGTTGGAAGTAAACCCGGGTCAAAATAAAGAATATTTCCCGAAAAGGGAAAGTCTCTTCTTCCCCCCCGAGGGGGGTTAGCGACCTGACGGCGATGCCACTAGGCCCGTAGAAGGTGTACTTTCGCTTTTTGCCGTTGCGCCACAAACTCGCTTCCGAACTCGATCTTCTTCTCTTTCTCTTTTGCCGTCAGTTAGTCGTTGACGGCATCGTTGACGGGAGAAAGAACGAGAAGGAGTTGGTTAGAAAATAAAAGAAAATATAGAAAATAGGAGCCAGAGATTCAATGACGGTAGACAGAAAAGTCGCAACCTCATCGCATCTCATCTCCCGAAAACATATGGAAAGGCGGCAAACACCGGTTTAGAAAACGATGTTAGCGGAGAAGGGCACACGTGGGCATCATGTTGCCAAGGTAAGGCAGTGGAAGATTGGCATCTCTCTAAGCTTGATTGCGCCAAAGGAAAGGATCAAAAGCAGTTGACTAGGGGAGAGAAGATTTTGTAGAAAATTCAGGGCCATTAAATTGGATTTTTAGCCTAGAAGAGCTCCTAGACCCATTTTAGATTAAAATCCATCCAAATATTGCCATGTTTTCTTCTTTAAAGAAGTCCGAAACGGTCATATAACCCCTCAAAAGCCATCTTCCATGATCTATAGTCTGGAACGGGCACATCAATGACATTTTGGATCGTAAATCCCGAGACAATTTCTCTTTCCCTTCGATCTTTTTTGCGTCTTTTCGACTTCCTGCCAATTAACCTAAGCCCATGGGCAACCTGCTTGGCCGGTTGCCTTAGGGAAATGATAGAGGGAGTGTAATCTTGTTGGGGCAACTCGAAAAAACCGCAGCTTGTCTGTTTATCAGCTTTTATGTGTCAACTAGCGGTCGAGAAAGTTACAACCTTCCCGCTTAACAGCCCCAAGGTCCACACAGGTTGGTATGTTTTTGCCAAAAAAGCGGGGAGATGTCACCTGACACAAGGAGAAGGGGTAGACAGGGGGGAAAAGAGGACCGGGGGAAAGCAGGGGGGAGATAGGCAGATGAGAAAGTTTCAAACCCGCGGAAGGGGAACAGGATCTCTTATGCCATTTGGCTTTTAAAGTGAGGCTATGACTAGAGATTAATTGGGGGGTTTTTATTGTTCTTTTGGATTTCTTCGATGGTTTCCCAGGGAAAATTAAGGAAGTTTCTAAATTTTCTCAAAAAAACGGGGGAAAATCAGGTATCTTATCAGGAAAAATGTTTTGTCAAACCGTTGTCATTTGATCACGGACAGAATGCATCGAAAATCGTCGGGGTTGACAAAAATTTGCTGTCTACACTCGGTAAATCTTTCTATTTATGGGCAAAATACGCAGGAAATACAGAAATTATTGGATTTTATATTGATTTCCTGACAGAAAAATGCCCAGATTCCCAAGAATCTCAGCCTCCTCATTTAATGCACTCCGTGAGATTTCTCATATGGCGCCCGTAGTATCTTCTTTTGCGTAACCATAAAGGATAAAGGCATTTGGAACAGATGTGCTGTCGGGGGCTCGCAGGCTCTGTCCTTTAGAAAGAGAGGAGGGGGGAAGATTTCGAGAGTGGAACAGCTGCTGGGAAATATGAGGGAGGGGGAGGATAGAAACTTTTGGGAAATAGTTGGATCAAAGGCGACAATCAGCTAAAGTAACGGGCTCTTTAAAGAAAATCTACGCAAGAGCAAACAATACTAATTAGGTGCTAAGCGGTGCAGCTAAAAGATAGGATATCGAATATCCCGCCAGTCGAAATGTGATACTGTAACTTATTTTTGGGCGGGGGATTAGTGACTCCGCCTCAAAGGGTAAAATAGTCGAGTCATAGTGACCATTAGACTGACCCAACAGCCGTGGCAACAACTTTACAACGTCAGTAGATTGGGAGCCAAGAATTAGACGGGAAGAGATTAGGCCACGGAGCACAAGAACCCCACTGGGATGGCAACAGCCGGCAGGGGAGGATCAAAGCGACTACCGGCTACTTACCCCACAAAATGGGGGGAATATTATCAATAGAAAAAAAGATCGACCAGGTTACGGTAAAAACAACCCCTAGGGGGCGGTTTATGGTAGTCGGGACTGGCAACTGTCCGTTAGCGTTGAACAGGCGCGCACTCATAGGCATCAATCAGTGAGAGGGAAGAAGACAAGGGGCCAGGGGAAGGTCCTAGTGGCTACTTTATGAGGGGAGCTAAAAATTTTAATTTTTAAGTGCAAAAATCCATCAATTTCCCTAAATTCTAATCCAAATTAAAAAATCTACAGTAATCCGCTTAACTTTTGGGGAATAGAGGCTTCTGCCGCTTTTTTGCCCTCTTTACCTAGCCGGAAAAACATCAAAGGACCTCTATATAGGTCATTTGAGGAGGAGCTGGTCCAAATAACAGGGACAGTTGTCATCCTCGGCCACTGCAGGGCGGCAGCTCAAACTATGGAAGGATTTCGGATTCTTATCGAGGCAATTTAGAAGATTTCGCGGAAATTTAAGCCAATTTGTTTCGGCTTTCTACTTTTATCTCTTTCAGTCGGTAGAAGGCAAAAGTCCTCCTACGAAACAGGTGGAAGCGATTTGTCGTCGTGCCAAATGCGCCGCTGCTTCGCGCACTACAATTAATGGCGGGAGCTGGGAGCAACCAGAAGTAGCGGCTGTCACCATTTCCCTTCACAGGGACCAGGAAAAGGGCGCTCAAGGGCTGGGAAAAGTTTCAAGAACGGTCAAAGATGGCTATCAGGAGTTCACTTTGCCCAGATATTATCGTCTGCCAGTAAGAGTTCGGAAAAGAGAGGAAGATGACGAATTTCAGGCCATTTAAAGGACCAGATCCCAGTTTATTTAAAGGAAAAACTTGATAAAATGCCATTGAATCGATTGAGTGGCTAATGACAGTAAAGAGAAGGTCATCTCACCGCTGTGGCCAGCTCAACTGATCCTATCTCGCTTTACCGCAATCGGTCGACAGACTGCCGAAGAAAAAAAAGATGATAGTCAAAAAATTTGCCAGGTGCTCGTGGTGCTAACTGGTACGCAAAGTTCACCAGATGCCGTGAGGCGCCAACCACGCATAACTGCTTCCAGATGCCTGTAGCAAGGCGGGCGGAAGTGCGCACAGTTTCACATGATAATGCAAAAATATTCGCTTTAAAATGACGGAAAAGACCAAGAAATGCGGTGGAAAATGTCTGCAACTGGTGAGTAAAACGGCTGAGGAGATGACGAGGCAGCAAAAAAATGGGTGATGATGCATATTGGCCCCCTGGCGCCGACTGTCTCCGACTGCCATTGGGTAAAAAAAAGGATGGAGGTGAATATTTTGTGGAATTGTTGAGCTGTTGAAGGGGAGGGGGGCTTTGGGGATGAACGGCAAACATCGAGACACACACACATCTCGGGGGGCAGCAGCGGCGGGAGATGGCTTGAAGACGAGAGGAGGAGAGCTGCTTGAAACCATTAAATTCCACAATTTTTGACAGCTGACCCCGGTTATGATAAATTAGGGGTAAACAGTTATAATTTATTGAAGTGCAAACGGCTTAAAATGATTAGTGGAGCTCATTTTTATAATCGATTAATTATCAATAGACAGCAGCAGTTGGATAGAACCGTAAATCACCGCGGCTATAAAGCCAACAGACACCGGTAGCCCATAGAACGGCTCTCTGCTAGGAAAAAAACAAGGTCTTGGGATGAAAATATCCTTCCAGACTATTGTGAAATATAAATATTGGGTAAAATACGCGGCACGAAACTTCAAAAAGTCAGATTTTCCCGGTTTAAAGTAAAAATATTCCCCTTTGTGCCTTCTGTTCCCCCTTCAAAAACAAAAAGGACGACCGGTCTCACTCTTCTGAATCTCGCCAGCAGCTTATAGAGGGGGTCAGGTTCCGTCGACCTCCATCACGACCTTCACCGTCATCGCAGGCAATGATGTGCCAATTAGAAAGTGATCAATCAACTCCTCTTCTCTCTCTCCACACTCGCTCGCGCTCTCCTTCTTCATCGTCTCTCTTTTCTCTTTAACAGGTTGCCAAGTTTACGCGAAAACAGCAAAGAGACATACGTGAGAGGGGGTTGAGGAGGGATTTTGACTATTTTTTGGTTAGGAAAACCCTTTAAATGGAGGGAAATCAGTGGAAATTCGGTCAGTCAACCGGTTTTCTTAGCAAAAATCGGAATTTTAGGTAAATTTCCATGAATTAGTGGATTTTGCTTTCCGAGAGAAGATTCCCACAAATCCATGAAGGATCTACAGTATTCTCCATCCTTTAAATCTTTTTCAAATTCCAAAAATCCAGTCTTCTTTCCCGCCATTTAAAACCTGGGGGAATCCCCCTCAGCGTCTCCATGATTTTTCCCACGGTTTGCTGTAACTTCTCTCGGCCAAATTGTAAAGGAGCGGTCAACCCCGTCAAGAGGGTTTGTAATTTTTGCTGGCCGGTGTGCTGCTGTAACAGAACAATGTAATGTAGGGGAAGACCCTCTGCACACGCAGAACATAACACACCCAGCTGAGCGCCAGCCATCACAGTTTAACACACGTTTAGTATCATTTTATGCTATTTATGGGTCAAATTGTTTCTAATTTCCTCTGAATTCTGTTTACAAGCCGGAAATTGCCGCATTTTCCAAAAGATCAAGCTACCTCATTGGTTTCTGCTCTTTGCGCCCATCTCTTAACACTTTTCCTCTATTCCACGTTCCTAGAAGATAAAAACCACTCTACGCACAAAATTTGCTGGCGTCAGCAGTGGGGGATGTCGGACAAACAAAAAGAACAAGGAGCAGCCGAAAATCTTGGACTTTTTCTATCAATCCCTGTTCAATTTCTTCCCATTCCAGACAAATTTTCTGATCAGACTACAGTTGATGAAGTGTGGAGGATCTGCTGCACGTGAGGGCGGATTGCGTAAAGAGCACAAGGGGTTCAGAGGCGCAGAGGAGGGGTGGCGGAAGGCGCGGGCGAGGGAGATGGCGCGCTGCTAGAAGCTAACCGGCCTGAGAGGTACTAGAAACGGGCAAATATATGTAGGACGGAAGATTTTTAACTTCAGAATGAGGTAACCGATTGAAAAGAGAGAAAATATGGTCAACAATTGGGTGGAAGATATGAAAATGTCAGAAACTTTTGTGGGACGACTATATGAAAAGTTCATCTTGGCATTTTTTGTCCACAACATAATTATTTGAATGGCTTGGAACGGGAAAATCTAGTTTCTATTTAATAAATGAAATAAAATGGTTAAAGGGGAAGAAATTGAAGAAATGGGCAAGCTGAAAAAAAAGAATAGAAGCCAGGAAAACTAGCAGAAAACCAAGAATTTATAAAAAGCTGGAGAAATACGCCGGCCATTGATTTAGAAAGTTGCCAGACAGAGAGTGGTGATCTGGATTTCCAGATCAAACACAGCCCCCCTCCCCCGTGAGGTGGTGCGCAGCGCCGTGGGAAATGCTCAGCGGTTTCGGACTATTTTTATTTTTTTAAAAATTCTAATATTCTAATTTTGAAGTAGCTGAAGGTAAAAAATGACTGCTGACTGGATGACATTTGAATCATCGCCTCTGGGAGCGAGATAAGAAGCTGAGTCGGCTGTCTATTACTCAGGTTTAGGGCAGACCAGGGGACTGTACGAAATTGGCGAAAATTCATCGATGGAAGTCTGAAAAAATAAGAAAAACAGAATACTTCCATTATTTCTTATATTTTCGCCGGTTATAAGCTCAATTTCGGGGGTTCCTAACTGATTTGGCGATATTTTTCGGAATTTTCTGCTCTCTAGCTGTCGAAGTGCCAGTGCCGGCGATTAATCTCGAAAAAGCCGTCTCCCCATGACAACTGTTCCTCGTCTCTGCTCACAAGATGACCCCGACGAAGTAAGAGCAGCCGTCCGATTAGCCTCTCTACCTGTGACAGGCGCCGACACACGCGTAACTGGAGAGGGCTGCCCTTTGTGACTGCCGAAGAGGGAACATAAACATTTTTTCTGCTAAAAATGTCAAAAAATAGGACCCGGCCTTAATTGTTTGAGCAAACATTGGCAACACATCCTAATCCAATAGACTTTGACTAATTAGGCGGCCGCTCTCAACTGTATCCATTGCGCCATGACAAAACACCGCCGAACAGCCATCGGTTGTTACCGGGTCAACATGGTAAGGTGAGAACTGCGACAAGTTAGGGGTCTATTAATTATCGCCGGAATAATTCCCGGGTAATTTTCGTACTTCTACAGGTTCAAAATTTATTAAAATAATCTAGAGATCATCTTGATTTTGAAGAGAAAAAACCCGCAATTTTTTATCCGTTGATCTTGTTGAAAATTGAACATTTCGCGGACTCCACCTGGAATTTTTTACCCAATTTTCTGGCATTCACCTACTCACCGAATTCCTGTAATTTTATTAAATTTAATAATTTCTTCTGTTGGAAATGGCAACGGGTTTAAGGAGAATTCATTTAAATTTAGGAGGTTTAATCTGGAAATTTAATTAGAAAAGGATGAAAGCTTACTTTGCTTCGTCAGACACAGCTAAAAATTTATATTTTGACGAAAATGCTAGCGACCCAATTTGTCCTTCAATAATTTTCTTTTTTGTAATTAATTTTTGAGCAGAAATGTCATAAAATTCAGCGTTTCCATCGCTAGAAGCTAGGGAGAGAAGCCTGGCGCTGGAATCCACAGCAAATATGGCTTTCCCTTAAATTTTCCGGCCTTTAATCATTTTTTTAATATAAAAATACCAGGATTCCCGTTCCTTTTTCCAAAAGTCGCGACAGCTGAGGGTTTTCTAATGTCCCAGAGGGTCACTTCTCCTTCTAAAGAGCCAGCCATCAACATACAGCCACTCCATGAATGTAGCGAAGTAAAAGTGCCTGAATCTGATAATTTTATTTAAAAATCGCGGTACATTTTGAGTCAAAGCTACGAAATAGCCCGCCACTTTCAAAATCATGAACTCGGATTCCTCTCCGGCCTCCAATAAGCAGCAGACATTGTTTACTCCTGTGATCTTCTAAAAATGAAACACAATGAGATCGATCCCTGGTTTGGAGAGTCGATGTTGATTCTGTAAAGATTTCCATTTAAAAAATTTATAGCTTACCAATTTTCCCGCTTGTTAGACTAATTTCTCCCAAAATCACATCATCAATTCCAAAGGAAGTTGAAGCAAAAATATTTCCTGAGAAATTAGTGGCAATATCAGATATTCTAGCACCCGGAGTTACAGTAATCTCATCCATAATGCTGGCAACATTGCTAAAAATCGAATTATATCAAGAAACGAGCGAAACTGTTACTCTGTGACGGAGACATGCTGCAATTTACCTTGAAGGTCACCAAGGAGAATTGAACCACGCGGTGTATAATACAGCGAAGTTAAAGAGTCCGGAAATTGCAGTGCTTTTTCATGGAATTCTGCCTAAAATGGATGCTTCCGCCCGATTTTTTGGCAACTAACTAGGTGGAATTGTTTGCTAAGGCGATCAAAATCGCTGGGCATCACCTGAAACAATGAAATTGCTAGAAAAATCACAATTTCAGAAGGGAAATGAGATAAAAATGAAGGAATATAAAGAAAATAATAGGACTCATTAAATGTTACTTGCTATCTCTGTAAAAGAACTGTTTGTACTACGCGGCTCATGCGTTGAAATGAGTCAATATTGACATTATTTTTTGAATCAGAGAGGAAAATGGACAGATTTGACTTATTTTGTCATAATTTTTCATTTTTTCAATATTTCCGTCAAATTTTCCTGGGAAACGGCGGGTTTTACTCAAAAAATTACATTTTTGAATCAAAATGGCCCTGTACTGATTCAAAACGGTTATACTAGTAGAGGTCCCGTAACTTGCAAGTGGTCTCATATCTTTTGACTGCGGTGGGCTATCGCCGAACGGTTTTTTGTTCCAAATAGCCCTTGATCTGAGGAGTTCATTAAGCTTGAAATTTTCGCTGTAGGACCGCCTGGCGAGTTTTGGTGGCCGTCTGAAGTTGGCGAAATTTTGCTGACATGCCTGTAGCGGGCTCAGGTGAAGTCCTGCGATTTTTCGATCATTAGGGGGGAAGCATAACTTTTTATGCTGAGTACGATGGAATTAAAAAAAAATTAATACAACGGTCCTGGAGCGAAATCGACTAAGCGCAGCAGGTAAGTGGCGCGGTATCACGCAAGCGACCAGGGTTCGGATCCGCCCCAACGAAAAAGGTTTTTGCTTTTTTTCTTTTTACGTTCCCAGCATCCCTGAGGTCAAATATGCACATTTGTCAAGTTTAATCCAAGAAAAAATTTAGAAGAAAATTTTAAACGGGGGGTTTTTTATTATTCCCCTATTTTTGGGGTATTTTGAGCTGAAGTCGGTCTGTTTAGCAAATCACTTTCTTTTGTGACCTTCATATTGTTTCTACAAGACTCCCACATGTGCGTTCATGAATTCCAGTACATCTAGAACGTTACAGACAGACATGTTCCCTTTCAATCCTCAACAGAAGGTTGCGCATCCGCACTCGAATTTTCAGGCCATTTTCAAGACGGTTGGAATTGCTTCCAATCGCATTCTCCATTCAATATAGACATAGATATACTCAAAGCGGTGAACATTAGAGCGTGTTTGGCTATTTATGGCTCACATACTTGGAAACGGGGGAAAAATGCGAATTTCTGTGGTTAGAAATTTTCTTCTAAATTTTTTCTTGGATTAAACTTGACAAATGTGCATATTTGACCTCAGGGATGCTGGGAAAGTAAAAAGGAAAAAAGCAAAAACCTTTTTCGTTGGGGCGGATCCGAACCCTGGTCGCTTGCGTGATACCGCGCCACTTACCTGCTGCGCTTAGTCGATTTCGCTCCAGGACCGTTGTATTAAATTTTTTTTAATTCCATCGTACTCAGCGTAAAAAGTTATGCTTCCCCCCTAATGATCGAAAAATCGCAGGACTTCACCTGAGCCCGCAACAGGCATGTCAGCAAAATTTCGCCAACTTCAGACGGCCACCAAAACTCGCCAGGTGGTCCTACAGCGAAAATTTCAAGCTTCATGAACTCCTCAGTTCAAGAGCTATCTGGAACAGAAAACCGTTTGGCGATAGCCCCCCGCAGTCAAAAGATATGAGACCACTTGCAAGTTACGGGACCTCTACTAGTATATTCAATTTTAGAGAAAATTCAGTTTTCCCATGCCGTTTCGTGCTAAAAAAATAAAAAAAAATTAGCATAAAAAGACAAAATAACCCGAATTTTGGGTGAGTGCCGTGAAAGTTCTCCGAAAAAAGTGTGAAAAGGCGGCTGGATCATTTATTGTGCGATGGTGCACATCTGGTCGGCAACGGGACGGCCACAGAATGAAATAGGGAAGGAGAAAATATGACTCATGACACATTTGCGAAGTAGCTGACGTTTCGTATGTTTTTACCACGCGTCGAATGTCAACTGGGTGGACGGGAAAGAGGGCGAAAGGAAATGAAGCGACTTCGAGATGGCCCCTCCCGAGGTCAAGGCCATTTTCGCCCAATTTTAGACCAAAAAACTAGTCTAGAAGAGAGTTTTATGTGATTTAAAGGAGGAGTAGTAATGCGGCAAGAGTAGCGGAAGGAAGGTCACGTCCTGTTTATCCCGCGTATCGCCGCTTTTTTTTATCATTGAGACGATTTCCCGCCTTCTAAGGCGCTTTAAACCGCCAAATTCACGGCTAATCCAAGGTTTATAAGACAATTTAAACGATTTATTGCCCTGAAGTCCTTTCTCTCACCATAACGCCTGGAAATATTTTTGATATTCTTCTCCACTGGCTTTAGATTTTGATAATTCTTTAAGTTTTTGTAGTCGCCTTCTTTTTTGCTTTTTACCAATCCAGGACAGAAAAAAAGGCGAGAAGAAGCAATAAATTGGCAGCCACTGGAAACGCAAACATTAAAAAAAAATTGATAAAGCTTACGTAGACGAAATTTAGGCCAATTCTCATGGAGAGAGTATCATTCCATTCCAATGTCAAAGGAATTGTTACATTGGCAATACTCATGGCAGTGAAAAGGCAAAGGTGGAAAAGTACCCGAGGCCAAAGAAGGCACAGTACCGTAATATTTTCCTGGACTTGATATTCGGCCTGGATATTGAAAACGCGCCTAAAATTCGGGAAATTTCATTTAAAAAGTCGGCTTACCGTTTACTTTTACTATTATTTTCCCTCCAAAGAATGTAGAAAAATATTAATGTTAATAATTCGACGATTAATTGAAGAAAACTTCCGGCAACCATGTACAGAGCATTTGTTTGGTTCGTAGCTGCACAATAAGCATATTTCCCTGGGGAAATGTCCGTGTGAAATGCGACGTAGATCGTAATTATTAGAGCTGACGAGATCTGAAAAAAAGCAGCTGTAGGCTAATTTATTCTATATGGAGAACGGCATATTTTTATCGTAAATGGTGACGGGAAAAGCAGCTGCTCCACGAGGTGGCGGGCCTATTGGTACAAAGATCGCGGAGGAGCGGAAATATTAGAAAATTCCCTGGGATTGGCAGAAAGCACGTGGGAATCGAACCCGCGACGTTTTTATCACAGCTCCGTCTTTCAAAATGCCCGGCGGCTTGTGTTCCACTTACCGAGACAACAATCATCCCAACTCCTAGCATTTTCCCTCCTTTTTCATAGGATTCTCGATATTTTGTAGCATACCATCGTTCAATAACAATTGCTGTATTTAGCGGTGTGAATAGGACCAGTGTAATAGCCACAGATCCTCTGGTCACTGCACAAAATAACATAGGAACCAGGGCCTGACAACCAGTAGCAGATGAAATGTATAGAAAAAGATGAGAACTCATAATTATGGCCAAACCCAAACTGTGGGCAATGTTTACCAGAAGAGAAGCTATGATGAGGATCTGAAAATTGGGGGAAGTTTCCGATGGCTAAATCTCATTTTTCGGGTTATTAGCGGTTTTTTTTGTCTTTTTTTCGGTCTCAGATAGTTATCGGATCGTTTTCTAGCTTTATCTTAAAAAATATTGCCGAATCTGATGAGATACGCAAAATATTTGAGCTAGCTCTTTAAATCGGCTTTTATGGCAAAATTTTCCACAGAAACCCCCAACTTTTTGTGTTCCTACGAATTTTGGACGAACCTAGCAGAGTAATCCGATTTCCAAGCCCCGTTTCCAGGTTTTTGGCTCAGTTATTGCAAAAATGGCCAATGAGGTGAGAAAAACCCCAAAAATCATTTGTAAGTGCGCAATTTCAAATAATTACGAGCTTACCTTCACATTTACATGAAAATATAGCAGGCGATATTCATTTTTAATAAACATAGAATTACTAATAACCGCAGCAATACTGACAATGGCCTGGTAAGCACAGGCTAATTTAAAAGCCGTGCTATGAATATAGAGCTCTCCTTCAGCACAAGCAGCCGATTCATTCATTTTCCAAGAAATTTGGAGTAAAACACAATGACGAGAGCTGCGAATGAAACTTTTTCTGCTCCACCTATTGAAATATGTACATTAATTGATGCCTTGAGAGAGGAGGTGAAAAATAGAAGATTGAATGAATTTTAACAAAGAATTATTGAGATAATTTGATGTAATTCGAAGCGTGAACTCTATAGCCTGCAGAGGAGGTTCCGGCATGAAATAAGCACAGATTTCTGAAGGGGTCAATGATCGAGATAAAAGTTTAATTGACATGAAAAACACAGACTGGGAGTGCCAATAGTATGCAAACAAAATAATTAGATCAGTATTCAATTATGTTATTCGATTCAGTGATCGTGGTCGTTTAGAAAAAGCACTCGGATATTTATTTCTAACACAGAAAATCGGCGAAATCAGAAGGTTTTGATCAAACCCGAAATTTTTTTGGTGAAGATGAAGCTGTGCTGCCACCTTTTTATAGCCGAGAGCCCCCTTTTTTTTGCTCAGAGATCACTTTTTGTAGTATTTCACCCGTTTGAACGTCTTGAACTCGAAATCTTACGCTTAATTGCCCCTAAATCATCCCTTTTGACGGAAATAGTCTATGTTCATAAAAATTACGTAAGAAAGTCTGCAAATCCCAGGAAAAAATCTTCATTTTTACCAAAGTTTTCTATAATAATCGTGGTAATTATCTTGATTCGCAGCAGCTGTTACACGAATAAATTCTCTCGTCCTGTCTCGTTTTTGTTTTCGGGCAACTGACATTAGGAGGAACGGAGAAAGCAGGCAATAATATGGGATTACCTGAAAATATTGTGGTTTTATACCGAAAATTCTTCGTTTTCTCAAGTTTTCAGTTGTTTTTTAATCGTTCTCCGGCCACCAGGCTCTTTTGGATCATTTTTTAATCATAAAACTTGTAAAAACTCACGTAGGCAAAAGAATAGGCAGTTTTCGAATTAATTCCATTAGTTCTAACAAAAAAATAGCCGATCATTGCATAGCAAAGATTGAAGGCGGAAAAGATGACCAAATGGAAGAGCAGCAAAGGCAGAAGAAGCTTCAAAGCCGTTAGATTCTCTTGGATTTGGTAGCTCATTTTTACATTGAACATTTTCCTAAAAAAACTGGGATTTTATGCAAAAAATTTAGTGTACCTTTTTTTCATCTCAGCATTTAATTTCCAAACCCAGAGAAATGCGCCAATGGTCAATACTTCAATTCCTATGCCAGTAAAGAATATTCTTCTTATTAAATAACCGGAAAGCTGTGTGGCAAAGGAGCAAAAAGTACTGTAACCAGAAAGATCAGAAGAATATACGTAGATACAAAGCAGGGACGATAGAATCAGCTAGAAATGGGCATAAATTTATGGGAAAAGGCCTCTTACCGAGACGAAAACCATTAGAATTCCTAGCAGACCATTTTTCGTCTCATAGGAGCCAGCGTATCTAGTAGCAATGTATCGCTCAATTACAATTGCCGTATTAAATGGGACGAAGCTGGTAAGGAATATGGACATGGGCCCACGCAATGTGATACAGAAATATTGCGGTACCACAACTTGACATCCTTTTGTGGAGGAAAGGTAAAGATAGAGATGACTTCCTTGTAAAACTATGCAGAAAAAACTGTGGCCAATATTGGCCAGGAGGAGAGACAGGATGATTATCTGAAAGAAAGGTTCTACAATTCCGACGCGAAAATTACGAGCCATTTTTGAAAAAATCGTCTTGCGGAGCTCCACAAGAATGACAAATTTCCAAATTAAGGAAAAATTTATATTACAGTAACCTACCTTAACATTTCTATGAAAATAAATTTTCCTGTAGTCTCTCATAATAAAAGCAACGTTGATAATTACCGCCAATATACTGCATCCAATTTGGATCCAATTATTCAGCTAAAATCCCCTATTTTTTGGCGTAAAATTTAAACCAACTTTAAACACAAAACTCTGAATAATTTGATTCCCTTCCGAACATAGGGAAATGGTAGAAGAGCTCATGTTCAAGATGTCTGAGCTGTCTGCTGCAAATGGTGTAATTGACATCCTAGATCACGTCTAAAAGCAAAATTATTGTTAGCCAAGCGTAAGGAGACGATCCCTATGAAATCCTAGAGGTCTTTGATGAGGGAATGTCTGATTATTTTGGGATAGAAGAATGTACAAGGGGGGAAGGACGGTATTATGCCCTGTACTTACCATAATTTCAGGTTTTATCCAATAAACAAAAAGGGGAGCAGGTGCAATTCCTTAAAAAGGGAAAAATTTGACTTATCTGAGTGGAAAAATGTACCGTAATCCTAGAATTTACCTGGAAAAATGGAAAACGGGCGCGTTTTCAAACATAAAACCCTTGGAAAACAAGAAAAATCAGAGAAGAACGAGCAGAAATCCGTCACATGTCCCCTTATCCAGGGAGCAATCATCAAAGACGAGATCATTTCAATTAAACAAAAACGATCAGTTCCCGCTAGACAGAATAGTAGCTTCTTTCGGATGGTTAGGCATTATTCTTTGATGAATTAGAGCTGGAAAACAAGGGAAATAAGCGACTACCAGTGCCAGATTATTAGGAGAACAAGAAAGCTGTCCCATTTCCCCACAACCTCAAGTGTTTTTTACCCCTCTGCCAGGATCTCATTTCATCTTGACATAAACCACCCGTAGGGTCGACTGGTTTCCCTACCTTTCCAATCGCCCTCAAATCCTCTTGATTTCCTTCGATCAATCCGATAATCTGGTCCTTGTGCTACTATTCACTACCACATTTTCAAGGTTTTTCAGATCGTAAGCTGTGTACTGTTTTGAGCGATTTTCTATTTGTAACTTTTTGGTTTCCTGAATGTAGGCTCCTATTTCCCAAATGAAGGTAAACTCAGCGAATAGCGCTTCCTTTTATTGGGAAAACTTGGACAGCACGGGGAATCGAACCTGTGGCCATTTTCTTACCAATTTTTGAGCTGAGGCCTGTCCGGGGCCATTATATTCTAATTTCCCCATTTTTTTAGTAGAAATGGCCTGTTTTCAGCCCCAGTCTAGCCCGCCTGTGCTTTGTAATGCCGCCCACAACGGTTAAACATAGAAAATACAAGAAAGACAAGAAATGGAGAAAATACATGTAATTTTAATCATCACCCAGCCAGCCATTTTTCTTAAAAGTTTTCCTCTCCCTGGTCCATGATCAGTAATGGCAGTAGACTAATTTTTCACCTGTAGAGAGGGGAGAACACTTCAGAAAACCTGTCTAAAAGTCAAAAACTTTAGAGAAGTCTCACTTTGAAAAAAAAGGAATTCTTCCTCTTTGACCTTTCTTCCATAGAAGACTTTCGTTTTGAAAATTTGGGGACTACAGTAAGCTGGGAACCCCCAGACTTCTTCCTGGGGCTGTTCCGCCTTCTACAAGGCCCCAATTTTGTTTTGTAACTGGTCAATAAGACGTCTTTTGTTTACCATTCAATCCTTGAAACTCATCTTCTGATTTTTGGAACGTCTCACCAGTCAAAAGGGCAATTTCCATATGCCCTTTCCATTCCAATTTCCACATTTTTTAAAGTAAAATTTTAGCCATCGCTCCAGACAAGATAGCCGCCCTTTGCGTAAAAATGCCGAATCGAGTTTCTCGTCCACGACCAGCGGCTATACAGCCAGTCAGATACGAGAAAGAGAAAACGATTGTTCTCCTCTCGCCCCCCCCCCCCCCCCCATTTTCCTCAACTTCCTCCTTTCCTTTTGCACGTTTCCCTCTCAAGAGGAGGTAGAGAACAAGTTCCTGCTACCAGCGACTACAAAAAAAACTCTGGAAGAAGTTGTCAATTTTCCACATCAATTATATTTCGAAGGACAGCCAATTTCCTGCTTTTGAACACATTAAACTTTGCGCCTGTCCTGATTGTTCATAGGACATCCTTGTCATGGCCGCCTCCATGAGATGAATAGCCGTTCACCTGATTTCATTTCTTTCCTGTTTAGCACGTATCCCCTTTCTGTCACTATTTCTCTTAAAATTTGCTCTAAATTTCAGAAAAATGCCTGGGATAGGCGGTTTTGAAGAGCGAAAGAAGAAAATAGCCGTGATTGGAGCTGGTGCCAGTGGACTTCCTTCGATAAAATCTGCCATTGAAGATGGATTTGAGGTATGTCCTTGATCATAGCACACTGTTCCAAAGCCGTCGTTAGTTGCACCCACATAAAAGACGGATGAAGATAAGCCCGTTTCGCCTAGCCACACGTGAAAGTGGATCGGTCACGTAGAACGCATGGCTGGTAGAGAGACTGTGCGAAAAAGGGGGAAACTTCCGCATTGTGCGAGAAGAATTTTAATGAAAATAAGGATTTTTCTGGGAAATCTGACTATCCTAGGAAGTAAATGGTAGGCTAAGTGATCGGAAAACCCGAAAAATTGGCCAGTTCTTTATTTTTGGGAATTGTGGTAGCTTTTTACTGCTCTCCCGTGGTTTGCAAGCCTTTTTAAATTATAATCTGGTCTTATTTAAAAAAAAAGTTTCCATTTCTGAGATCTGAAAACAATTTTGGTATGAAAAAGGTTAAAAATGGGGCAAAACACCCAAACACCCCACTTTTTGCAACAATTGTTTAGATTTGGTCTCCTTTGTTTGTTTTGGTTCAATAATTACCCGTTTCAGGTAGTCTGCTTTGAGAAATCTGGTGACATTGGAGGATTATGGCGTTTCAAATCGGATCCATGTCCTGGTTCGTTTCACTTTTTCCCCCATTTTCGCGCCTTTTAATCTATGCCATTCCTTTTTCTCCGGATGGCAGCCGGTTTCCTTATAAGAAAACAGGCTGACCGCCGACCATAAGACATCGAGAGCGATCAATTTCGGGGTGCAATGACCACTTGTGGGATTGTTGGATAGCCATTGGCAGTATTTTCCTTTAAAAAACAATTTTCAGGCGAGGGAACAGTTATGAAAACTACCGTAATTAATACTTCCAAGGAAATGACAGCCTACAGCGATTTCCCCCCACCGGAAGACGCCCCAAATTTTATGCACAACAGCGAGCTGCTGAAATATTTTCGCTCCTACGCTAAACAGTAAGAATTTTATATTTTCCTTTAAAGAAAATTAAGGTTCGATCTGCTTCGATACATTCGTTTCCATCATAAAGTTCTCTCAATCCGTCGACATGAAAATTATATAAAAACTGGCCAGTGGTCTGTGGAATGGTTGGATGAGTCAACAAATAATACGGCTACTGAAGTTTTTGATGGTGTTATGATGTGTACTGGGCATCATACGGATCCGTATTGGCCTGAGCCGTTTCCAGGACAGAAGGATTTTAAAGGAAGAATCATGCACAGCCACGATTATAAAGATCATAAGGTTTGTCAATTTTTGGATTACTGTAGCTTCCGGTCACATTTGTAAACAGAAAGCGAACCAGCTGGTCCTAAAATTCCCTGGAAATTGGCAAAAATCCTTAGGAAACCGAACTCGCGATCTTTATTCCAAAAATTCTGCCCATCAACCATTACGAAACCCAATTTCCCACGCTTTACACTAGTTTTTTCCAGGGATTTGAAGATCAAACAGTCGTCGTTATTGGAATTGGAAATAGTGGAGCAGATATCGCAGTGGAATTGAGCAAAATCAGTAAGAAAGTCTACTTGGCTACGAGGAGCGGTTCCTGGGTCATGAACCGAGTCTGGGAAGGAGGAGAACCAGCCGATTTGGCTTATTTGAGTCGTCTAATGTTTGGATTGAAGAAATGGGTCCCTTGGTGGTTTCAAAACGCCGTTCTCGAGCGGAAATTAAATCAACGGTAGGTAATTCCTTTAAGGGGACTAATAATAGTTTAGATTTGATCATGGGAGATATGGCCTGCGCCCAAAGCATCGTCTCCTGGCTGCTCATGTTACCATCAATGATGAGCTGCCAAATAGAATTATTTCTGGAACAGTTGTGGTCAAGCCAAATGTCGCTTCTTTCACAGAAAATGGAGTCATTTTTGAGGATCAGACGGTCATTGACAATGTTGATACGGTAAGCCGCTTAAAAATTAGTTTAAAAAGTGGCTGTCAGATTATTTTTGCTACTGGTTTCTCTTTTGGATTTCCAATTCTTGAAGATGGTAGCCTCTTGCCAGTAAAGGAAAATAGCGTAAATCTCTATCAATACATGTATCCGACAGCTTTAAGTCATGTGAGTACTGTAAAGTTCTTGTTAATAAAAAGAGGATTTAAGAATTCTCTCGCAATAATTGGTCTCATTCAACCGACTGGCTCAATCATGCCAATTTCTGAAATGCAAGCTCGTCTTTTTATTGGAGCAATGAAGGGCTACATCAAATTGCCGAATCAAAAACAAATGGAAAAGAATCTCAAGAAAAAAAGGGACACAATGGCCCGGGAATTTGTTACCAGTCGTCGACACACAATTCAAGTTTATTATGTTGAATATATGGACGAATTGGCCAAGTTAATCGGCTGTCGTCCTTCCTATGCTTTTAAATTCTTCTACGACCCAAATTTGGCTACAAAGCTTTATTTCCATGGTGTTCTTCCTTACCAGTATCGACTTCAGGTGCCTTTTTTGTATTTCCCTTTAATAAAATCAATTTTCAGGGTCCCCATGCTTGGAAAGATGCCCGAAATGCTATTTTAACTTATGAAGATCGGGTTTTCAACGCGACAAGGACACGAAAAACTCCAGAAACCATGAAAAGTACCCCGTCTTATAAAACCCTCAATCTTATTCGATTCTTCCGCTAAAATTATATGTACTCCCAGTTTTATTCCCTCTGCTATTACACGATTTTTTAGCATGAAAATGTAATTATCTGTTTTCCTAAAATACGCGCCGTTCTCTGAAGTTTGGATTATTTCGCAGATTCTCTGACATTTATCATTTTGTGGCTCGTCTTTTGATTTCAAAATTAGCGCGATAAATTTTTGCTCTCTGACGCAATGTTGTTCTATGACGGCATGGGTAAATAGGCAGAATTTTGGCAAGTTTCTGGGCTATTTTTGCATTTTTTAAGGGTTTTTATAAGATTTATTAGCAAAAATCCTATGGACAATCCCAGGAACCGAACCCGGAACCTTTAAGTTGAAATTTTGCGCGCAGAAACGTTCAGGACTCCTTCCACGCGGTCATTTTATTTACCCCCCAAAAAAATTGCGCCAGAATCATTTTGACCAATCTTTTCCATTTGTTATCACTGGGTAAACCACACGTTCTCCCACTCTTATCTTTGCCCTTTCGCAAGCCTTTTCGCCTTTATTTAACCAGTGCCAACCGATCGTTTCCCAGGTGTGGTTATCACAACACAAAAATGCTGTTGCTTATGTTATTTATTGGCTGGTTAGGGCCAAAATATTTGATTGCTTTAATTATTGTGGGAGTTTCTTACTATTTGTATCGATTTTATTCCACAGTTGCTAAATATCCGAAAGGACCGTTTCCTCTTCCTTTAATTGGAAATTGCCATCAGGTAACCTTTTCTTTAAATGAAGTATTCTCGTCCCAGATCAAACCACTTCTCCTTCATGAAGAATTCGAGAAAATGAGTAAGATTTATGGCGATGTTTTCACAGTTTGGATGCTGAATCAACCGATGGTTGTAATAATGAGATCAAAATGCATCAAGGAGGCTTTAATAGTCAATGGTTCGATGATTTTGTGGTCTAGAAAAGCCTTTTAGGCGATGTTTTTATCAATCGAACTGGTCAATACCCGGAAACTGTGTTTCAAACCGTTGAAAATGGTGGGGTTCTCTTCTCTTCTGGTGATAATTGGCGTGAACAGCGGCGCAACGCCCTCCACATTTTGAGAGACTTTGGAGTTGGGAAAAATATTATGGAAGAGCAAATTCACACCCAACTGGAAGAATTTGTCATGACCATAAAAGAATTGGAAGATAAAACAGCGGTGGATTTGAATGCGCCCATCCAGGTAAGAAATTCCCCGCTTGTTTTCTTCAAAATCCCGTTTATTTTTGTGTTTAAACTGAAAAATTCCAGATTACTGTGTCAAATATCATAAACAAGCTTCTTTTTGGGTACAGCTACCCTCACAATAAGTCTGAGCGCCTCTTGACCTATGCCAATGCCATAAATTCCATTTTTACGGACATGTTCAAGAGTTTTTTCTTCCTTATCGTGCAAATTTTCCCATTCATGAAGAAATTCCCCTATATTGGATATGAGGCAGTTGGACGACATATTGACAAATATTTATGGGTAAGGGGAGCCTGAAGCATGGAAAACGGAGCGCTTTTCAGTGTTTGGATTTTGTTAAAGAAGATGTCAAAAATGCCCTGAAGGATTATTCCAAGGAAGATGAGCCAAATTGCTTTGCACAGGCGTATTACCAGAAAATGGACACAAATGAGCATCTTGAGTGGGTTTTGTTATATTTTTAAATTGGAAAACTGGCAAAAATTCTTTGAACATGCGCGGGGATTAAACTCTTGGGTCCTGCGCTTTTACCACTGACTGAAAGTTCCTGAAATGATTTAATTTTTCAGCATGGATAATTTGTACAATGTCTGCGCCGATTTTTTCATGGCTGGAATGGAAACCACTTCAACCACTTTGCGCTGGGCGATGTTGTACCTCTCTGGGGAGCAGGATGTTCAGGTTTTTTGCCCTTTTTTTTCTCCGCGAAGTCATTTTTTATAGGAAAAATTAAGAAAAGAGCTGGCCACCATTGTCGGCTTCAATAGACTGCCTTCTCTCTTGGATAAAGCAAAAATGCCCTATACCACAGCTTTTATCATCGAGTTACAGCGAACCTGCAATCTTATCCCTTTCAATTTACAGAGAAAAACAACAAATGTTAGTATTTTTTCGATTTAAAAGGAAAAAATCGACTTAGGACGTAGAAATTGATGGAAAAATGATCCCAGCTGGGACTTGTGTAGTTCCTCAAATTTATAGCATCCTAGCTGATAGTAATCTCTTCCCAGAGCCTGAAAAATTAAAACCGGAACGATTCCTGAATCAGGATGGGTCTCTGAATATGGTTAGTTATTTTTTACAGCAGTTTTTAGCTTAAATTTTCGAAAATAATGTCTATTTTTAGGATCTCATCAGCCAAACTGCCGCTTTTGGCCTTGGAAAGCGTCAATGTGCTGGAGAATCCTTGGCTAAAGCGGAATTATTCCTTGGAATCACGACCTTCATCCAAAAGTAAATTTACCCTAGAAAACAAAACCCCTTTCCAGGTTCAAAATTTCCCCAGCAGTGGGAGAAAAGCTGGATTACACGCCAATTGTCGGCTCTACCATGATGCCCAAGCCTCATCTCTACAAGATTGAAGAAGTTTCATTTAAAGATTATTAGAAATATGCTTTAAAATTAATAAAAATCTAGTCATTTTTGGGTTGAAATGGAATGTTGCCGGGTCGCGGGGGAAATTCTTCCCAGGAACCGGAATTTGAAGCAGAACTCGGGGCGTTAAATATTTTGTGATAATTTTTATACTCTTCCCAGCTGGTCTTCTGACGAGAATGGAAATTATCATGGGCGTCGACCATTCGCATCATCATCCAGAAAAAGAAGATAAAAAATACGACAGTTCCGACGGTTCCTATGATCGTGCCATAATCTGGAAAATGGCTGGTTGGGTGGGAAAAGAGGTAGGGAAATAAGATATGGGATCGGCCATGGTACGCCCAAACCTTTTTTACTGGTACAACGGATCTCAGCAGAATTTTTTCGATTTCTTGGCCCTATCGCAATTTGGGGCCACAAAATCAGCCAAGAGCGGTCTATTCCTGATTCTGTGGCCACAAAACCGGCCAGAAATAGTCCATACCAGATCCTGTGGCAACAAAATTCCCTAATTTCTTTCCAAATAGAAAATGTACGCCCATTTAGCCTGAAGAGTCCCGCAAAATTCCTGACAGATCATAAATTTGAAGAAAATCTCACCATGAGATCCGCCACTCCACCTGCTGCTACATTGATAATAGGTCCTACGAGGAAAGCCATCACTCAAAGAATTATTCTAAATCAACTTCTGCACAAAAAATGACCATTTCCTACCCTTATTGGCCCCAATATCCTGGGAGAAACAGCGCTGTAAGGCGGCGGAGGTGGACAATACCCAAATCCTTTTCGATTTTTCTCTTCTTCTTCAGTTTTTTTCTCCTTTAAATAAGAGCCAGCTGCAATAGAAATATTAGAAGAGGTTGGGTCACCCATTGTTGAAATGGGAAGCTCACAAGGCGAGCAGTCACCCTCGCCCTCGAAAACAAACAACACGGTTAGACGTTTGTCCCGATGCGCGGAGTGAAAAAGTCCGAGACTCATGAAGAGGACAATTTTGCATTTTCTTTAGATAATACAACTTTGCCCTGGAAAATCCTAGGACATAGCGGGGAATCGAACCAGCGACTGTTTGCTTATAATTTCAGCGCATTTTCTATGAAGTGACGGGAATTTATGTGCCAGTTTTTCACATGACCCGCCGCTTGTTAAATTGAGGAATTCTACTATTATTCAACTTCTAAAATTATGAGTACGGTTGTCGTTTACAATAAAACGTCGAAAACCTGCGTACTTGTCCAAAAATTCAGTTTTTCTACAAGAAAATTCCGCTTTTTACTTGATAATAACGCCTTTCGCTTGTTTTTTACCGCTTTCTTGATATTTTCCTCATTTTTCACTTAATTTTTAGTTGCTTGACACAATGGCAGAACTACCCGATATTGGAAAACATTGCTATTTGGAGTGTTGCAAGAAATTAGGTCAGTTTTTACTCATTTTTGAATTTATATGGGTTTTTGTTATTTTTTTACAGTTAAATTTGTTCAGATTATACTCCATTTCATTGCCGGCTGTGTACTTATTTCTACTGCACAGAGCATCGTTTTGTACATGGCTGTGACCCGTCCCGAGTCTATGATCCCTCCGTGCCATCTACTTCAACTCCTCTTCGTCCTTTTCTCTGCTCTATGCAGGTATTTTTATTCATTTTATTTATGATTTCAACGTTTTTAAAGAATTGCTTTGCTGGCGAGTCGATAAAAGTTGTCTGCCCCTTCTGTGAGAGGAATTATTGTCTGCAGTGAGTATTTTAACGATTTTTTAGACTAATCTTCCTATTTAGACACCGCCATCCGACGGAACATGATTGCGAGCATATTCCCGACCTTTCTGGTGATAAAATAAAAGATCCTGAAATTCTTGAAAGGTTGAGGAAAATGCACGAGGCTTTGGATCCCATTGTAAAAGAAGAAAAAGATGCAGCAGAACAAGGGTCGACTGAATCGAAAAAAGAAAAGGTATGAGTCTTTTTTTTCATTTAAATCGATTCTAGGAGCCTCTATCTGCTGAAGAACAAGCAAAAATGGATAGAATTAATGCTATGAGAAGTAAACTTGGTGGAAAAGATTGCCCGGTGCCTTTTGCTGCTCCCACTGCCGAAAACACCCAGGTTTTTGACTTTCTCAGTTTGGAAATCTCATATTTTTACAGGAAACTGTAAAAAGCGCTGAAATCAGCCAGGAATCGACAACAATTCCAAAATCTGCCACTCAATTGCCTCCAATAACTCCTCAACAAGAAAAAGAAGATAGAATAGCCGTAATGAAGCTAAAAATGACAAATAAACCGACACCAGGAGCTGATAGGCAAATTCTCTTTGTAGAATGGTCAAATGCACGGAAACCTGTCTTTGTGAACAAGGTAACTTCCTTTTAAATCGGCTTTTACGTTATATTTCTAGTCTTGGACAATTGGAAAAGCTATCAGCTCGGCTAAAGATTACTTGAAATTGGATTTCAATGTGAAATCGGCTTGTCTTCGCGGTTCGGAGGAGGCTCTAAATGTAGCCGACACAGTCAGTCAAATTCTAAAAGAAGAAGATTCGATAATTCTAATTCCTGAATAATTTTTTTTTGCCCAAATTTACCGGTAATAAAGATTTTTATCCACTTTTTTCCCCGTTTTTCTGGTTATCCTAGGAAATTGGATATTTCCTTGCCCCGAGGGGAAATTCACAAGTCTTTCGCCGTATTGCTTTTATTAGAAACTAATTAAATGGAGAAATAATGAGCCTTGCGCCTAGGCAGAGGAAATTGGAATCTCTGTCCTTTATGGCGATGCGCCAATTTCACAGAAGTCAGTAACTTTCGTAGCATTTTTTAGCGACCCAGAGTACCTAGGTGAATTTTACTATTTACGACCTGGCAAGAATCCGAACCCGGGCTCTTTTGATTCAAAATTTGCCAGCTACCGGCACATCAGACGACCATCTGCACAGCAGCCCCCATTCCTAGAAAATCTTCGCTCTCTTGACGATTAAACTAGTTCTGTTCTTCTAATTTCGTCAACTGGAAAGATTAATCAAGTTTGCAAAGTCATTCATAGAGATCGTTGTGTCGTTTATGTGTTCCAGATCGGGCTGGAGATCATTCTCTCTTTCTATTCACTTGCTGTTGCAAAAGAGCGTAACGTGGGAGTTTTTTTTGTCTGGGATCCGTTTAATTACTCCCTCATTCATTGGAGTTTGAGTTCAAACGGAGGAGCCTTTTTATCCAGGAAATTCCCTCTTGTACATCCAGAAATCAGAATGCATTCAGGGATCCAGAAAATAGGGAACTTTTCCAAGGTTTTGATCCCTAAAAGGAGCAAAGCCCCCTTTTTTTCTACTGTCCCCACCCTCCTTCCCCCCGTTATACATTCAGTTTCCGCAAACAAGACGGTTTCCTGCAAATAATGGGTTGTCATGGTTTTTCAATTTCCTCTGATGACCTCAATGGAGGGAAATCGTCCTCCGGTCACTTGACTTTTTATCATCCTGCCCACACTACTATGACCTCTTGATGCCCTTGATGGCTATAAATTTTTTGCTGAATTTTTATGACCTCACGCCTATTTTCAGCAGTCAATTATTTCGGAATTCGTAGTCGAAATGAATAGAACTGAAGTTGAAACGGAACCTTTGGATATCGTCCTTCTGCTGGTCGAATCCTTCATGAATCTTTTATTTATTCCCTTTAGCTTTATTCTCGGCTATATTTGCTATTCCCAAAAGAAATTTCATCCTAATTTTAGGTGAGTTTTCAATTCTGGCGCCATTTTTCTTTGGCGTCACAGGTTTCGGGCCTAAAAACGGAAAAAAAAATTCTATGGTTCAATTCCTGGATGCTGTCTATGCGCTGTAATCCTCAAAATTACAGTATTTTCCCGTCGGGAGTCGCATTAGCAAGAATTGTAGACTAACATTACAGAACCCTTCTCCAAATGGCAAATATTGGCAATTTTCTAATGAATGGACAAAGATTTGGTGTAATAACTGATCGACTTCTCTACAACAGTAAACATGACACCCTCCTGGTGAGTGTATTCACGGTAAGTTTTGAACATTTGCATGTTTCAAAGCTTTTTACTGTATTTTCCCTTTAAATTGGGTACACATCTCAAAATCCTCTTCAGATAGCCATGTTGATTATCCATCTCTTCGCCTCATTGCTTTATATGTTCTCCTGGACTGCTCTTTCATTAGAACGAGTTATTGCCACCTACAGTTTTCGAAAATATGAACAATTTGGAATTTCTAAAGGTGTTTGGATTGCGGGTGTGGTATGTGTACGTGTCAGAATTATAAAGGAGAACTTTTCAGCTGTTCGCCACTTTTTTCCTATTTCTACTGGTTTTGTCACAAATAAGTGAGTGAAGCATACTGTAGCTGGCTTAAAATTCCGGAACTAGTCCGGCAGACAAAACAAATCATAAAAACAAGGGGACTTTTTATATTTGTTACGCTGTCCTGAGGATACAAATGTATTCTGTAGCAGGAGATTGCCCTTATTTGGGGAAACAACAAGCCCAGGAGGCTAAATCCCCCGTGGAATTATGGAAAAATTAAAGAATTTAATAAGTTTCAGTCAGTCAAAATGTCTCCTCTCTGGTAATTGCCTTCATCTTCGCAGTGTTGACAGTCATCATGGTAATTGTAAGTTTTCCCGTGTTTTACTCGAAGAATTCACGTTTTTCTAGCTGCTCCCATTGATCCTACAAGTTAATAAGAAGTTCTATGCCACTCGTCATACGGGGGAAATGAATGTGGGTTCGCGCTATCAATTGGATGAAAATATCCGAGCAACCAGGTGTGTAATGGAAATTGTCTGAAAAACCAAATCTTCCTGACAGATATCTTCTTCCGTCAGCAATTATCGTCGTGGTTTCGAAAGTGTGCCACTGCGGGCTGATGGGTTACTCGATTTTATTCACGGATGTCCCTCTAGGAACTGATACTTCCGCTTTGGGACATGTCTACGACCTGGTAATGGCCTAAATTAACCTAAAATAGAGAATTTTTCTAGTTGGCTTCTTCTACGAGACTCTCCTCTACCGCTTGGTTGGTCCTAACCAACGAAAAATTACACCTCCGATGGAGTAGAAGACGCTCTTCCGTCGCTCCTGCAAATACCGAAGATGCCATTAATAATTACTTCCAAGAACTGAACAACATGTGGAACCATGAGCCCCAGCCCTTGACACATCATTGACCTTATGTACAATAATTTTCTGTCATCTGAAACAAAGTTACGCACCTGCAGGGCAAAGTATAAAATTAAATTGGAAGTTTTGCTTACATATGACGGTGGTAAGCGGGCGACTAATGGGATTTCATCGGCGGGTGTCTGTTACCAGTCCAGAGTACGGCTTTCCCGAACTGGAAATTATAACAGGGAATGGCGAAAATCGTTTGGTAAACGTGGGAGATCGAACCGTTTGAATCCGAAGGGGGCCCGTTTATCTAGGGACGCTCCTTGGATTTGTCCGACGGAGATTTTCTTATAGGAACATAAACTCGCAACCTTTAGGAATCAAACCATTAAAAAACCATCCAATTTGGATGTTGCGGGATTTTGATCCCGGACGGGATTTGACTTTTTTTTGGCGGTTGAGTCTGAGCAGTTCGCATCTGTCGCTTTCCAATCTCGGAAGAAAAGTTAGCGTCCCCAAGCCGTAGCCCGGTAGTTTGAATAAGTTGAATCCAAATTTTCGGCCAACAATCAAGTTCATCCAACCCTATTTCTGGTTTCTGCGGCGGATTTTTCCAGGTTCAAGCCGTAAAACTTTCGAAAATAGTAAAGCAGGCTCTACTAAGCCTGAACAAGCTTTTTGACAGAAAAAAATGAGAGAAAAATTTTTTAGAGATTTTAGGTGAGCAAGTGTGTTCAAGTTCACCAAATGAGCGCAAACTTCACCATCGTCAAGCTCACCGGGTGAACTTTGAAAATCGGTTTAAACAACTGCAGTGGGCATTACTAAGCCTAAGCTTGCCTACGGCAGAAAAAAAAATAGAAAAAATAATGTTGCAGAGGCGCTACAGTACTATGGTGAACTTGGTGATGGTGAACTTGATTGTTCGCCAAATTTTCGAAGTTCAAACTTACGCTACGCTTCGGGGACGATGACTTCTCATCTGGGATTGAAAACCGACTAAAACCGTCAGACAACGGGCGCTTCTTTTACCAGCCGGGATTTTTATTGTAGCGGAAAAGAAACGCGCAATCTTTGTGGAACCCGGATCCTATGCTTCTGGCCCTTTTATGCCGTTAAATGCCAATAAATCGACAAAACAGAATTTATTAAACTTAAAAAGAAACAAAAACTCATGAATATCATGAAAATTACACAAAAATCAAAGCTCATCTGAAATATTATTTCTTTCGTTGTCTCTCCCTAATCAGGGCCTTATTGGCATTGTAGGAGAGGCTAAGCTCTTCAAGAGTTTTGGTAGCTTCAGCATAACGGGGATGCTCTTCCCCATAGACAATGGTAGCCAGTTCCTTGGACTAAAAAAGACGTCAAAATATTAATCAAACAAGGGACAATTACTTTCTTCGCCACGTCCATGATAAATTCCCATTCGAGCTCTGGTTGCTCAGCGTCTTTATTAATAAGTTTCTCACGTTCGAGATTCATTTGAAGAACAGTGGCCAAAATCATGTAATAGATGCATTGGTCACCGATTGGGAGAAGGGCGCTGAAAAGGGGGAAGTAGGAAGAAATTTTATAGAAAAATTTCATAAATTCATAAAATTCGCACTTACTCGACGCATCTCTTTCTCCAAAGTGTAAATTTCAACAGAAGATCTTCCCGCCGGTTTGCAGAAGACAAGAAAGCCAAGAATTGGAAATAATTGGCCATGTAGAAATTATAAGGGGAGAGGGTCCTCTCGACCTCCTCAGTCAACTCCCAGTAATCCAAAACGGTGACGATGGTCTTATCGGCTGCTTCAGAATGTTCGTCAACGATTTTTTTAAAATCTGTCGTCATAAATTGCTCTAATTTCCTGTTTGTAGCTGTTATCTGAAAAAGAATCTGCTATAAAATTTAAATAAATACCTTTGCATGGGTCAAGTTGCTCTTTTTCTTGCATTTTGAGCAGAATAATGTTTCATTATAGAAGCCAGGAGGCACATAGCCGTCAGGACAGCAAGAGGATCGTCCAGAATGACACATGGCATCCTAAAAAATGAAAATTTGTAGAATTCTAACATAAAATTGGCTTACCCGCTTGGTATTCTTGCAATCAACACATTTGCAGTCGAAAAAATAGCCTAACTTCAGTTGCTCGCGTCTTTTTTCCGTGGTAAACATGCTCGTGGCATAGGAAACCGTAAGCTGAAATAGAATCCTTGTGTATGGAAAAATATTCGGGTTTGATTTTTAAATCTCGCAGTAAAATGCTTGAAAATGGGGAAATTTTGGTTATACACCGGATGAGCTTGATTATATGGGACATTCTGATCAATTTCTTCCGAAAAATGAGCAGTCATCCCAGTTTTATCCGAATTTTATTGACAAAATCCTGTGGACATTCGCGCGGGTCGCACTTTCGACTTTTGGGGTCCGGCGCGCTAACGATTTGACCGCAATTCAGGATTTTGGGCTGAAAAAGGGCCCATAACCGCTATATTTTTATAAAACACTGCGTCTCCCACAGTTTTGCTGTTCCTGTACCTTTTCGCTGTATTTTGCCTTTGAATCCACAGCTCGAAGGAAAGCTTTCGCACCATTGAAGATAATATAAGCGTCTGGTCGACAGCTGTGATCTTGGAATGACAGCCCCACGTACATGGCAACTCCCAGTACCAAATTTCGATGGTTAGGCAGAGTTACGAAGTGGTGATTTGTGTGGAACTGAAAGGGATTTAAACATTTTTTTGGGAAAACCAACCCTGGCCAAGTGGGTGAGGATAGTTTCCTTATCCGGGAGATTTTTTGTTCTCATGTATCGGATCAACTTCTGATATTCTAATTCGAGAAATTCACGATGATCTGGATCTTTTTTAAAGTCTTGAAGGTCTGAAAAAACGCAGTTTTGTACCGTCATTTAAAGTAAACCTACGGTGTTTCATGTCCTTATATTGACGGCCATTAAATGCCCAATAGAAATCTTCATCCCGCATTTTTAAAATCAGGCGGGAGACTATTCGGATATTTTCTTCTGGAATTCCATATTCTCGCTTTTCTTCTTTATGTTTTGTCAAGAATTTTGGGTATTTTCCTGTGGCATAACGAAGGAATCGACATTCTTCCTGAACCAATCGATAAAATCTAGAAAAAAAGCGGACCTCATGAAATTCGATATCATCCACGGTACAGCGAAAATCACAATATCCTACGACTTGGCAAGATTTGCACATTTGGATGGAAGTACTCTAAAAAAGTTGGGGATTTTTGCTGCTTTCAAGACTCAAAAATTGGGTAAAAACCTGAGTTCTCCCTTAAAATAATTTAAAACCAAGAGAAAAATTCTACCTGTCTGAAGCAGGCCGAGCATGTATCCGTCAGGCGGCCATCCGCCACCGCTGCCACGAATGGCATCTCCTCCGCAAGAGTGACCATGCAAGCTGAAGAAAATAATTTTTTTATTAATTTCCTATCTGCTTAAAATGGAAACAAGGGAAATAGGTCATTTTTCTAGGGTGGATTTCTAGACGTGACCGTCCTTTAAAATTAACCAGCGCGCTTGAATTTAAAGATTTTCAATATCCAATAAAATTAGAAATCGATTATTCTTTAAGGAAACACAAAAACTTCTGGAAAACCCTGCGTAAAGCTACGAATGTTTAGAAAAAAAAAAGTACAAATGCGCTGCGTACGCAACTGCGCATTTCTACCATTTAAATAAATATATCCCGCGTCTGGTCATCGCGTCCTATTTTTCTTGCTTTTTTTAAATTAAAATCAATTGGTCCTGGTACAATGTAGTCTTAAATTTTACAGCCGATGTGATGTTTCTTTTGGCTACGGAGGAGCCCTTCGTGGCGGTGGTCAGTGAGAAGCACCTCCACGACACTTGTTCCAACTGCTTTGCCAAGGTGATTTTACCCATTTTCTGTGTAAAAAAACCCTTATTTGTAATATTTTCCAGCCCATGAATCTTATTGTCTGTGATAAATGTGGAATAATGAGCTATTGTGATGGAGAATGCTTGGAAGAGGATAAATTCCTTCATGAGGTGGGTTTTTCTCATATTTTCCCCTCAGTTTTGGCATTTCACCCTAGAAACCAATCATATTTTCAGGTAGAATGCTCCCTGATCAATGAAAGAGATAGCCCGCCATCGGATGAAATTCGAATTCTCCTTCGTTTAATAAGAAGAACTGGAAGAGATCAGGATTTTGTTGCATTTAATGATAGAAAATTAACTGATTTATATAGCCGTCA
Source organism: Oscheius sp. DF5033 (assembly GCA_964036215.1). Taxonomy (NCBI): domain Eukaryota; kingdom Metazoa; phylum Nematoda; class Chromadorea; order Rhabditida; family Rhabditidae; genus Oscheius; species Oscheius sp. DF5033. The sequence goes on from CAXIWN010000006.1 coordinate 87,025, forward strand.
GTTATTTTTTCCTGTTTTTTATGTGTTTAAGATGTTACGGCCTTTAAACAATTATATAAACAAGATAGCAGCATTGAAAAAACTATTGCCATTGCTCTCAAAGTTTTAAAGGCTGATTTAAAGAGCCTGGGAGAAAGTAGCAGTCCAAGCCAAACGGTTATAACTAATTATGCCCGTGTAAGTTATTTAAAATCCTCTCTTTAATGGATTTTTTATAGTGTAAGAAGAATGTGATCGATATTATCGATGACTCAAATGTTTTTCGCCCAGAAAAACTGGGAATCGGGCTATACATTGGGTAGAAACTTAATGATTTAAAGAAACTTTGGTTATAGACTATCCGCCCACCCAAAAGCATGTGATTCCAAATGTTTTATTACATTTACGGGGAAGATAGCTGCATTTCGAAGTGAAAATGAACCAGATTATTCGAAAAAGGTAAGGAATTTCTTTTTTTTCCAGGAGTTTGGTTTTAAATTTCTGTAATTGCGGGCATTTTAGACCTTGAAATACCAATCCAAATCTTCTATTTTCAGTTACCTCTGCCCAACAACGTCTACAATCTGCCGTATTATAGCAGAATTGAAACCAATCCAAAGTGCTCCAATTCAGAGTGCTCCCGTTGTCGTAACTTCAGCCCCCAGTTGGTAAGCCTTCTAATTATATTTTTTTATATTTTTTAAGGGAATGTCGGACGTTTCTGGAAAGTGTTACTTTTGCAAAGTGGGCTACGTGCTGCCCCTGCCATCCAATGATGGACCTACCTGTAATTCCTGCTGGAAAGTAGCAGCTTACACATTGGACGAGGTTGATAATATAAGCTTTAGGGCGCATTTCGGGAGAATTTTTTTTTTTGCAAAATTGCGTATTTCTTGCAGTTTTATTGGCAAAAATCTTCAGGGGATCGAACTTGTGGCCTTTCGACATATCCGCTTGACTTGCGCTCCCAAAGCATGACGCATACCAATTTTCTAAAAAAAATATAGAATTTTCAGCTGAATGCTGCCAATGATCAAGCCCGAGATTATTTATTCGGGAAAGCGGATGAAATCAAGAGCCCAGAAGAAGAAAGCGGTTCGTTTTTTTCAATTTCCATTTAATTTTCAATACTTTTAGAAGATGAGGATCCTTTAAATACCCTGATTTGTCTGTATAACAAGATGGAGAAGATTCTTTCCCCCGAAAATTTATACTTCTACCATTTGGCTAAGCTCCTGGAGACGGTGTACTTAAATTCTGGGGATGATGCAAAACTCTGGAAATATGTCCTGGCACAGAAGAAATCCGTCGAGTTAGTGGAAATCCCTGTAGAAAATCATTTTCTAGGAAATATTTCCCTTACAACGAGCTGGCACTTTATTATTTAAAGATTTCTGATCTCACTCGGCCTACTTATATCGAATACGAGGATGAAAACGCCTTCACTGTATCTAGAATTAGCTGGATGGAGGCCATATCATCTGCAGAGATAGTAAATGTGCCCATTTTTCTATATTTTCACATTTTTAGGCTTGTAAAATGAGTCACGATGCTTTCGGCAAAAACCATCCGTTGACTGTGGATGTTCGCTATAAATTGGAATGCTATCAATTCTACTACGAGCAGAGCACCATAAATACTTGGGATTATCACCAAAGAAAGCTTTACAAGAGGAATTCTCGTTAAATACTGGTCATTTTTCTTGGTTTTCTACTTACTGCCCAAAATTGTGGCCTTTCTTCTGATTATCTGTGCCTATTCAGGTTGATATACCGGTCTATTATAGATTAAAATAGAATTATGCCTATAATTTTACGTGTTTCATTGTATTCTGATATTAGATGAATAGATAATATAATAAAGGATTTACAACGTGTATTTTGGTTGTTTTGTGTAAGATTCTATGCCAACCAGGGCTGCTCGAGCTGACCCGTCTCGATCCGAAAATCACCGGGTCGGGTTGGGTTTGACCCGGCTGGATGACCCGTTCGGTTTTTTAGGCGTTTGGCCCGACTCGGCTCGATTTTTGGCTGAGATCTTTAACCCGAACCGAATTCGATCCAAAATTCAAGAAAATTTTCCGATTTTCGGGCGGGTCACCTGAAAATCGAGGAAAATTGGCGATATCTGACCCAACCCGACCCGAAATTGACCCGAAAATGGACATTTCGTTCGTGTTGAACCCCATCCGGCTCGATTTCGGGTTGGCCCTTTTCAATTCACGCAATTTTCCAATTTTGGGTTAATGGTCTCCAACGTGTCCCGAGGTCCACCCGGTAAAGTTCGTAGGATAGCCAACCCGACCTGAACCAGCTCGACATGAAAACCCCTGCTGGAACAGCCCTGGGCGTAGCAGGCAAGTTGGCGGACTTGTGATCCGTAAAAATGGTTAGCCGGCTACAGCCCAGGGCCCCGAGTTCGACTCCTGCTCCATCCCAGGGTTTTTGTCAACAATTCCGCACCAATTATGGATTGTCCACGTGCGGTACCATGTATTTTAATGGTTTTCCAAAGAACCAACTGAAAATCGTCCTTCCGTCACGTCATTTGTCATCATTTTCCGCCCAAAACATAAAATTATGATTACCCGCAGTTATTTCCCCGACTGATAGCAGATGTCAAATCGATCGCCATTTGCCTCTTATCGTAATAAACCCCATTTAATCGCTCCTCTTTAAGAGTTTCATTATGATTCATAATCATCGCGTTTGTGGATGCTCCTTTTTATTGTTTTGTACTCGATCAATGTCATTTTTTGTCAAGAATTCTCCTCAACCAACAGTGTAAGCCTGCTCTTTAATAAAATTACTGTTTTTAGTTTATTGATGGAACAGATGTCCCAATGACGCAGGGATGTCCCGCTGCTGATCTTTTCCATGATAATTATACGGCTTCTGGAGTTACCCCGGAAGTTTGGTGTACCAGTACGTTTTCGGCAATCTTAAAAGAAATTTCTAAGATGCAAATAAAGTCTGCGCAGATTGGAATGTGATCGTTATGATTGCATTAAAACAAAATAGAAATTCTGATGTTCTTTGGCAGAAAATTCATAATATAACAAATTACTTGGATCAGGTAGCAGCTTATCTTTAAAAAATATCCTAATACTCCTAGGTGTTAACTGACTGCTCAACTGCCAGTCGTTTCTTTCTCCTAACGCCACAACGACTGGCAAATGATCATGATTGTGAGCTGGAACCGACGACGCAGCAAGGAATATCCACAGTTATGACCAATATCAATCCAACGAATTCTGTATTCAATACAACTGACAATGAAGCTGGAGAGATTTTGGATATGTTCGTTTCTATGAGGAATTGCTCCAGTTTTAATAAGACTCTAATGGCAAACGATCCGCCTGCAGGAATGCTTTTATTCTTTACGGATGTCGTTTGTGATGATCTCTGTGTGGATCCTTTTGTTGATTCTGTGGTGAGTTTTGTCAAATTTTTATCAGATTTCCTTCATGACCGTGGGTAACCATATGGTAGTCACTAGGGCTGTTCGAGCAAGGTTTTTCAGCTCGAGCGGGTTCAGGTCAGGTTGGCTATCCTAAAAATTTTTTCGAGCTGACCTCGGGTCGAGTTGGAGACTATTAACCCGAAATCGGGTGGACCGGGGTGAATTGAAAAGGGCCAACCCGAAATCGAGCTGGGTCGGGGCAATCCAAACTCGCCCCAAATGCCGTTTTCGGTCATTTTCGGGTCGGATTGGGTCAGATATCGCCAAATTTCCTGGATTTTCGGGCGATCTGACCCACCCGGAAATCGGAAAATTGTCTTAAATTTCATCTCGGATTCGGGTCGGGCTAGAGATCCCAACCAGAAAATCGGGTCGGGTCAGGAAAGCGGTGGGGGGTCGCGGGCCGGGTCAAACCCTAGCTACCCGGCGATTTTCGGGTCGAGCAGCCCTCAACCCCGTATGGTAACGAAAATGATCATTTTCAGGATGCTCTGATAGACAATGTCACTGCCAGTCAGTATAACCTTCGTCTTATTCGTCTTGGCAAAGATGACATTGAAACAGGTAGCTTTCCAAATTTTACACCACTCATAGCGATCTAGAATGCTTCAATTCAATCTTTCATCGGTGCCAAAATGACTACGATAATTCTATTTGCATGACGGGTATGTACAACTCCGTCAATGAGGCAATGTCTGATCCAAATCAACGTTTCTGTCACGTGTTTGAAAAAGAAAAGAGTGGCTTTCCTACTGTTTGTAAGTTTTTCTAACATTTTAAGCAATTTACAGGGATAATTGTGAGTTCTGTGATAGCTTTCCTGATTATTATTAGTTGCGTTGGGATTCGTTGCTTTTTCCGATATAAAGCCCTGAAGCAAGGCAATAAATGGAGCTGGTTTGTATGGAAAAGTCCTGAGAATGGATCAGTCTTACCGTAATTTTTTATCCCCCCTTTAAATTACCCAAAAACAGAGAAGTGATCAATGGAAAGACGCCATCCGCCCCTCCAAATGACTATAATGAAGTGCCAAGAGAGCCAGACCCTTGGGAAATTCCTGCAGAAAATTTGTTGTTAAATGAACAGGATATTCTAGGAAGTGGAGCATTTGCTACTGTGTACTTGGGACGAGTAAAAGGTAAGAAATTCTATGTATTTTTAAAGAAAAATTAGGAGATCTTCCCCTGGTAAAAATTAAAAGCGGAACATTGAAACTTGGAATAAGAAAAGATACTGATGGCACTTATAAGGTTCGTTTTTGAGCAATTACAGTAATCCCTGTTCCAGGTAGCCGTAAAACGGCTTCCCCCGCATGCCACAGCCGAAGGAAGGCTCGATTTTAATCATGAAATAGAATTTATGAAGGAATTAGGCTACCATCCGCATGTTCTCAGCCTTCTGGGGGTTATAAACGCCACGCATGATGCTATGATAATTGTCGAGAATTGTGAATATGGCGATTTGTTGTCTTTTGTCCGTAGCCGGAAGGAATCCTTCTCTTTGACGGATCCTGAAAACATGGCGGATTTTGGTAACCATTTGCGGGTAAAGGAGCTGATCTCAATTGCTTGGCAAATTAGCGATGGAATGGTAAGTATTTTTGTAGAAAAATTGGCAAAAATACGGCGCGTCAAGTCGCCAACTGCGCGCTTATTCAAATCCTAGTTCAAACCCTTTCTTATTTCTTCTCTTCGGGACCTAAACTGCATTAAATTAAAATTTCCAGAGTTACATGGCATCCAGGAACTTTATCCACCGTGACATAGCAGCCAGAAATATTCTCCTTACCCGTTCGATGGTAGCAAAAATCGGTGATTTTGGCCTCTGCCGACTCGTGGATTCTAGTCTTTACACGGCAAAAGGAGGTATTTTCCCGCCTTTTCTTTACAAATGTTTTTTTAGGCAGACTTCCCATTAAATGGATGGCTCCAGAATCATTGAAATATTACGAGTACAGCTTAAAAAGTGACGTGTAAGTGGCCGCTCTTTGATAAGAGATGAAATAATTCAGATGGTCTTTTGGCGTCCTTTTATGGGAATTATTTTCTCTTGGCGAAGCGCCGTATAATACAATTCAACCATCAGAAATGCCCAAATATCTAGACGAGGGAAATCGACTGCCACAACCGGAGGCCACTTGTCCTAATGAAATGTGAGAATTTTGGGGAAAATCAACTAATATTACAATTTTTAGCTATGGATTGATGCAAAAATGCTGGGAAAAGAAGCAAGATGACCGTATCGACATCGACTCAGTAAGTTTCGACCTGAAGATTAACCCAGAAATTTCAGATTCGTGAAGAATTAACACAACTGTTGAACAATGACAGCTCCAGCTACGGATACCTTGCGATTCACGACATTGATGATACAGAAGTCTGTGAAATTTAGCCAAAATACGTAGAATTTTCGCTCTGATCTCTGGAATTATTCGGTTTTGTACATAAAAATTAACACTTCATTCATCCTGGGCTTATTTGCATTTTCCTTTGTAGCATTTGGAGGGTTTTGTGCATTCACAGCGCATGCAATCTCCTCCAGCGCCAACCGCACACATGCCGACTGGAGGAACATTGAATGCTACCTGAAAACGGGGGAATTCTTTAAAGGAGAACGTCATTTTTTACTAGATTACGCTTTAAAATGATGGCTAGTCCGGTATGGTCACAAACTGGCGGATAGCAAGGACGCGCTGGATAAAATGGCGGAATTTCAAGAAAAAAAAACTCAATTCCAGCGGGTATTCACAAGATTTTTTGACAATATTCTGGTAATTAGAAACCCCAGAAAAAGTTCGAAACTCACCGTCATAGATCCCATGAGAATTATACAGAAGGACAGAAGAATAGCCAAAAATTTCATGCTGATCCGCTCTGAAAATTCATTTCCGTTCCATTTTATACACAACAATAAATGGAAATGATCCCTCGCAACCGGAAATCGTTAATACAGGGAAGGGCAATAAAAATGGATTTGTAAGGATTATGAATGAATCAGAGGGGAAGTAGAATAATCAACAGTCTCTATATAAATTTATAGGAAAAGCGAGACAAAATGCTGTCAGTTAGGAATGAAAAGTGCAATGTTTTCCGACGCCGTGTATTACGTGTCCATCGAAAAAAGCAATAACTATTCAGCTTTTATATTTTGACACTTCGTAAAGGGGAGAAGAAATAGGCAGCTGTATCAACAAATCGACACCTTTTTTGTGAGAAATAGTAACGCAACTGGCCGGGAACATCGAAAAACGGGCAGATATCCGTCTTTTTCGGGACTTTCGCCACTTTTTTTGTGCTTCCACGTGGTTTTTAGGGTCTTCCGAAATAAATTCTGAGATTTGGCCTCCCAAGAACAAGTTCTGTAGGAAAATTGCTAGAAAACTGAGTAAAACACAGTACAGTGAAAATTTATTATTCTAGGCATGTAATAAAATATACTCGTTGACTTTTATCGTCATATTGTCATGTAGGAATAGAAATTACAAAGATTTTAAATGGTAGCACTTGCCACACTAACATGAGAAACATTTCCCTCGGCCTCTTTTTCATCTTCCGATGGATTAAATGACATTTTCTTATTATGATTAAAATAATATTTGTGTACACGGGAAATAAAATAGGAGAGAGTGATAATTCCTAAGAAAAGTATTGTCAGGATGGAGGTTGTTATGGTCAAAGTCGTCGTGGTCATGCAGAGAACATAACCGGATGGCTAAAGATTCATTTAAAGGGAATTGAGATACTTACCAGTTTGGGAGATTCTTGAGCTTCTGACATTGTTTGGAGGGGAAGAGAATCGTCTCCAATTATGGATTCCTTCATGCTGTCCATCATACTTATCGATGCGGCGACTTCTACTGTACCGCCTTCTGAAAAAAAGGGAATTTATTCTATGAAATTCAAAGAAAAAAGTCTCATTTACCAGAAGAGCGGCCGTTTCCCCAGAAAATGAGCCGTATACTCAGAAAAAGTGTCATTTTACCCAGAAAAGGGCTAATTTACCCCAAAAAAGTGTAATTTACTAACCTGGCATTTTCATGACTGCGCTTCTTTTCCTAAGAACTCTCCTCATCATGTCTCTTTCATCTTTATCACAGACAGGCGGCGTCATTTCCTGGCATTCTCCCATGGTTTTTGAACAAATCTTTAAATTTTTCTTCAGTAGCCACTAGAAATCTCTTACTTCCACAATACATTCATAATTCAGCACATTAGTATCACTGAACTTGTATCCATAAGTTTCCGCGATGGCCTAAAGACAATTTTCGAGATAAAAATGCTTTCTTACCGTGTTTGTTTCTTCATCATAGGTGAGATCCGGTTGAATTGAAGGATCTACGGCACAACCATCAACATCCAACTGAAATATAGGATTTCTTAAAGGAAAAACTGGCTAAACGAACCAATTCGAAGGTGAAACCTCTGCCATCAGTGACTTTACAGGAATGGATCAAAAATCCCTTCCCAGGAGCGTCACATTTCCATACGTGGAAGATTTTATCGCCTATTTTTCCTTCCCTATAATTTTTGTGCGTTTTCTGATTGAGACCTACACAACAAGAGGTCCTTCAGGGGATCCGCTTCTTATCTCATAGGAACAAGAAGGAGGGGCCATTGGGTTTAGAAGTTCTGTTGTACCGAGGGGACCAATTTCTGAAGCATAAATTGACAAAGAAAATGGAAAAGCCTACGGATAGAATTGGTCAGCGTCTTCTGGTTTCTGAAGAAGCAGATACAGCGAAAAGCCCGATCCGCTTTTGTTACAAAAGTACCATGGAATGAGACGACAATTGTTACGGAAAACATCAAACCCTGGAAATGGCGGGTGAATTTTTACTGGGAGATCAAGAAAATTTGGCGTACGTTCGAAATTCCATCCTTAAAAATCGAAAAAGTGACAAATCTTTATTTTTCGGAGTTTTCGACAAGTTACTTTAGGTTTTCCGAGCTTCCCAGGGCCATTCGAATGATATTCTGTCCATACCCCAAAAATTTTTGGTAAAATATCCTCAATTTGCGATGTTTTCAACAAATTTAGATACGGCAAATTCAAAAGCGGAAATTTTTTCAGTTCTAGCACGGATTTTTGAGATATGGGCGGTAAACTGGCCCTACCTCCAGTTTTCCAGTAACTCGATGTCGCTGCATGGTACAATCTCCTGTTTTTACTTCCATAGACATTCTGAAATCCCTATTTCCTAGTCAAACTGTCGACCAACCTGCTCATATTCGTATTGTCCACAAAAGCTTTGGCACATCGATCATCATCTGACAATCCCTGAATTTAGATAATATTTTACGGTGGATTACAGTATTACCTGGACATAAACCCTCCCTGTGAAGGGTTTCTTTGTTTTAAAGGTCAAGCCGACTAAACTATCCTCACAATCGATCTAAAACCATTAAAATTCAATCAAAATTAAGCTTACTGTAGGTTCTCCAACAATCCCATTTTCCACAGCGAAATCAGCCTGAATCAGGGGAAAGAGAAGGAGAATCCTCAGCATTCTTAAAGAGTTCATTAAAGAGGACAAAAATTCCAAGGGTAAAGGATAGGTGACAGCCGTTTGACTGCTGCTGGTTATCATTTATGCCATCTCTTGTTATTCAGCTCGGGTCGTGATGGCAGATATCATCGCCTTCTATGATGAGACTGATTTACGCGCTAATAATGACCTTCATAAGGACAAATCGCGATTCTAGCTGGAAAAAAATGGGGATTTTGGACTAAAAAAGGTAATTCACGGGCGAAAGGCTGGAAAGGCCGGTGGGCTCGGAATCAAGTGGTTAGAGAATTTTTGTTTCGGTGCCAAATTCTTGTAATTCTGCCAAATTTCTTGTAATTCTGCAAAATTCTCGAGTGGTTCCCGATTTCCTGGCCCAAAAATTGACGTATTTTCCAGGTAACCAGTATTATTCCCGTACAGATGCCCTCACACCTAGCCACCTCCTTATCTCTTTCCCCTCTCTATGTTTATACAAACAATTTCCTCTCCCGGTCAATTCTGATAACGCTGTCTGTTTCCTAATTTCTCTCCCAAATGTTGTTGCCACTTTTATTAATTGCAACTGCTACTGGTCAAAAGGAATACGAGGTATTTCCCCTGTTTTTCAAATTTTTTATCATTTCAGCCAACCTGGGAATCCCTAGAATCTCGCCCGCTTCCCACGTGGTATGATGAAGCAAAATTTGGTATTTTTTGCCATTGGGGAGTTTATTCTGTGCCTGCTTTCAAGTAACCTTTATTTTCTGGATAAATAAAGGATACTTTTCTAGAAGCGAATGGTTTTGGTATTGGTGGAAGGGAGAAAAACCTGATCCAGCTGTTCTAAAATATGTAGCCGATAATTATGAGCCTGGAATCACTTACCAGGAATTTGCCAAGGATGTGAGATTTCCAATAATAAAAAATTAGAATTTTCAGTTTCGTGCAGAGCTCTTTGACCCTCAGGAATTCGTAAATGTTGTAAAATCAGCTGGAGCCAGGTATTCCCGGATTTTTTTTTTGAATTTCCATTATAAAAATCCCCAGATATTTTATTTTAACGAGTAAACACGTCGAGGGCTACACGATGTGGCCAAGTAAATACAGCTGGAATTGGAATTCAGGAGACGTTGGGCCGAAAAGAGATCTTGTCGGTGAGGAATTTTCTTTAATAAAAACCTGAATGGCACCTAGGCGAGCTCCAGGCAGCATTTTCCATGTCTGGAATCCATTTTGGGGTTTATTATTGCCTCTACGAATGGTTTAATCCCCTATTTTTAAAGGATATGGCAGGAAATTCGACGAAATATCGCGATGTAGGGTAGATACCGCTAAAATTATTCAATTTAAAGGAAGTAACAATCCCACAAATGCTAGAAGTCGTAGAACAATATCAACCGGATATTTTTTGGAGTGACGGTGATTGGATGAAAAATGACACCTACTGGCTCAGTAAAGAATTCCTAGCTTGGCTTTATAATGAAAGGTCAGAATAAATTACAAGAATTACGGCACTTTTCAGCCCGGTTAAGAACAAAATCGTTGTAAATGACCGTTGGGGAGGCGATGACATGGGAAAACATGGCGGATTTCTTACCTACAAAGATAATTTCGACCCTGGCTATTTGGTCAAGAGAAAGTGGGAAAATTGCCTGAACATGGACTCCCAGTCTTGGGGAAATCGACGAAATATGCAGGTGCGCCTGCTGTTTACAAGATGTACGGTGGATTTAGCTCGCGGACATTGCCCCAGTCCATAAATTGATCGAACAATTGGCTAGGACAATTTCCTGCGGTGGAAATTTCCTTCTAAACGTTGGGCCAGATAAACATGGAAGAATTCCCTTAATTTTCCAGCAGAGGTTAAAAGAATTGGGAAGGTATCCTGCATTTTGGCCAGAAAAGAGTGGCATTTTTAGTTTTGTAAATACAGTATCTGAAGCCGTTTACGGTACAAAACCATGGGTATATCAGAATGATACAGGAAATATTTGGTAAGCTAATTCTTGGATCACTGCAAAATTCTTGTAATTCTGCCAAATTCTTGTAACTTTGCCAAATTCTTGTGTAGGTGCTTTTTCCAAGATTTTTCCAATATTTTCCTTATAAAATTTACTGCAACTGCGCGCCAAATTTTAGCGAGGATATCAAAGTTCTCACAATTATATCACCAATTTAGGTACACATCCCGTTACCGTACCCGTTCCCATGGTCGTAAAATATTCTTAAACCAATACGAAGAAGAAACAATCATTTATGCCTGGATCCTATCCATCCCTAACCAGAATCTCCCAATTCCTAGGGTAAAAATATCTGATAAAGTCAGTTTTACGTCTTTTTGGCAGAAATCCATACGAATTTCCAGACAATTGTCACATTTATGGGCACAGACGTCACATACAAGCCAAAAACCACAGCTGATATCTTTATAGTTCCAACAAATGTTATTCCATGGAGAAAATTGATTAGAAAAGATGTTATGGTATTAAAAATTGAATTTGCACAAAGTTATAAGGCAAGAAGAGAATTATATACAAATTAATGAAAATTTTAGAGAAGATCTAATGGTTAATGGATTCTACAAGGGAGTAAAACATTGTGTAAATTAATTTACTACCGTAAAATGAATAAAATGATCGAGTTTAAGCAGCAGCAGCCGGATGGACTCTTTGAGCACGATTTCTTACCAAATTATTCAACAAATTCAACGCGTCTTCCTGTCCAGCAAAATCAATTCTCTCCAGGATATCATAAATAGGCCCGTGCGTTTTTTTGGAAATATGGTGGTACACCATAATGGCAAGAATTGAAAACATAGTGAAAAATATCTCAACGAAAAGACGCAGGATTGCAATCGATAGCAGCAGGCCATTACTGTAGAGAATGTAAAAATAGAGCGGCAAATACAGGACCAGATTGTACACCATAGCACCATTGAAGAAAATGACCAGCTTATGTTGAAAAGAACGGGAGATAAGATCCTTTTCCTGGAAGGATGTTAATTTTTGTTAAATTTTAAAACTCACGCGTAATTTTCTATAGAAAAAGTTGAATAAGAAGCAGTAAGAGCCAATAAATAGCAGGAATTGGAAGATATTAACGGTGAAACAGTCCATTTCCTTAAAATTAAGGGTTATTAGAGGATTTTGAGAGCGAAATATGCTGAGAAAAAATGTGAAGGATGTGGTAAGGTTCTTGCGTAAACAACCGCACAGCTGCAAAAGCGGTCCATCCGCGCACAGTGAGGAAAATACCACAATATCTGCATATGATGTCATTTGACCCAAGGGACAAAGAGGCACAGCCGGGCTATCGCAAGAGGCCGAACTTATGATATAAACACAGCTAACCTCTATGGCAGATGAGGGACCAACGGGGGAGAGAACGCGCCTATGGACAAGAAAAACATTACAAGGATTTTTAATTTATTAAACGAATAACAAAGTTTTTCGTAGTTTTCTCTTTAAACGTGGCGATATTGTGTAAAACTTGTGCCATATTCAATAGCGACCATGTACTGTGGTCCAACCCAGAAAGAAAATGGAAAAACTTGTGTGATAGGCACGAAACCACCAGTATTATTCCTGAATAATATACCTTTAAAGAATTGGAATCCAAACCCACGCTATTTCAACAGTTTTGGCGTTTTGAGGTTTAGAATGGGTCCTGTTACAGCCAAAAATGCTGCTCCGAGACTCTGTGAAGTTGTGAACCAGCTGAAAAAAGCCAATATTGGACGTAAGCACCATTTTTACCGTAACATTAAAACCATAATTAGGCCCTTGAAAATAAGTTGAAGAAATTATTGGAAAAGAATTGTTGAACTCGACAATGGCGGTGCTACTTAAATTATTAGCAGGAATGCTCATGGAAAGTTGACACGGAGCTGAAAATTTATAAAATTCCATGGGCAACTTACTTCCGAATAATTTGGAAATCTCCGCCTCGCTCATTGCCAGATTTTTGGGACATTGGGTAATGTTGGGATTTTTTACATAACCTGAAGGCGATCCGTCGGTGGAAAATAGTCGTGCCACCCCGTACCAGCAATATGTACCATTTCTTTAAACTTTTTAAGCAAGGAAAGTTGAAAAAACTTACAAATTACTGTAATAGTTGCACCAATCATCTTCAGCACATTTATCCATGGTACAAGGTGAGAGAATGGCGCTCATTCCGTTATTTGAATCAATTGGGATATACGCTGTTTGGATAAAAAATACTGTAGCCAAAGTAGAAGAAATAAAAGGAAAATGAGCCAGGTTTCTCATATTTTGAGGATCCAAATAGTTCACCTTTGCGCGGGATACCCGCCAGGTTCCCGGGTTGCCAGGATTTGATGAGGGAAATGTGACAGATTTCAGGATTTTATAATAAATGTTGAAATGTTGTAATGATCCGGAATCTGCCCCAGAATATTGGCAAAAATCTATAGGAAATAAGAGGAATCGAACAAAGGAACTTTGCGCCACTGGACCATGGGAGCGTCGACATTTTGTAGCTTCCGAAGAGCCAATAAACATGGTAGTTTCCCTATTTAACCAAAATAACCACTAATTCGGCTTTATTTCCAGGAAGTGTCATGTTTTCCTTTAAAAAATCAACATCTGAATGTTTACCCGTCGATCTATTGATACTCAATACCTTTAAATGCCAAGAAATAGCATCATTCTCATGGCCTTATTGATAACTTGTAGTTTCGCTCAGGTTTTGTGTCTGGCGCCCGGTGTAAAAAGTGCGACAAATTGATCAACATCACCCCCTCATGACGACAGAATCAATACCGTCTTCGTCTGCCCCCATAGAAGATGACTTCTTTCCAGGTGTAACAGCATGGAAATCTATTTATTTATGTGGAATCTTTGCTGTAATTCAATCATCACAATTTTCGATATTTTTTAGCTCATTGTGGCCTTATTTGAAGAGTGTAAGTCTTGAAATTTCTCCAGAATGGGTTGTTTTTGTGATTTTTCGGAATTTTTAATACGAAGAAAGTTCAGCTGGACCCAAAATTCTCTGAAAATACTCTCGGCTATGTCATTGCATCCTACAGTACTGCCCAATTGCTTTCTGCTCCAATTTTCGGCTATTGGAGTAATAAAATTAATCAGGTGACCGTAATTCCCAGGAAATTCCTAAATTTTGGCGAACAGGGAAGTTCACCCTCACCCTCACCCTGGTGATATCACCCGGTGATATCACCCAATCTTGGGTGAGGGTGAACTTCCCCATTTCACTTTTTGATTGAATTTTCGCCAAAGTTCACCCAATCTAAAAAGTTCACCCAACCTGAAAAGTTCACCCAATCATGAAAATTGCTATTTTCATCATTTCGTGAGTATCTTACTCTTATTAATTTTTATACTATTAATATTTTTAATAGTTTTTGCTATTTTCTTACTCAGAATTTGATAAGGAATCTAATGATGTATACTACATTTCATAAATCGAAATGCTAGAAAACTTATAAGCATTTTCATGCATTTATGAATGTTTGCAATTGAAAATTTTTGTCTTGCGATATTTTTTTTTCAAACTGCTGACTATTGTACTTCGCACTTATTTTTTTCGAAATTCATTATGGGTATCCATACTCATTTACAATGTTTATGTTTCTAGGTCAAAATTTTGTGATAAACACGATGCGCTTGGTTATAAAGTGCGCGGGTGCTGCTAGTGGAGTGCAAATCGTATTTTTTGATTTTGCTTTTCTTTTTTAGTTGGAACTACTTGCGCTATCCCTTTGTCCATCTCGAAAACTTTTTTTCTGTTTTATAATATATTGTCTTTTTTGTGTAGTTTGTACTCTTTTAGGTCTCCTTTTTACTCCTCAACGTATAATAGAGAAAAATCACTCGACGTCGAGTTGGCTTGCGCGCCGCCTTTCGACGTCGAGTGGTTTCTCAGCCGAAAATTTTTTGACATCGACTATAAAACAGAAGGCTTACCATTATGTATATTAAAATCAGCACATACAATAAGGAAATCGAGTGAATATTGTGTTTACCGGCGGTGGTCAATCGCACTGGCGATGTCCATCCACCTTCCGAGTGGGCGCCGGCTCGTCGCTTCTCCTGTACTCTCCGAAATTGTCTGTAATATGTTGCAGTTCGCACAATACGATCGATCGGACGTCTTCCTACAAGTTTCCTCGTTTTTTATAGTTGGGGAGGACGGAAGTGTCGACGTTCCAGATGGAACGACCGATGTCTCACTCGACATCGACGAAATTATCGACCGTCTTCCCAAAATTAACGGAAACCATCTATTCTTTATTAAAATGTTGACTTGAGAACAAATGTAATACTCCTCTTTTTATAACCGGTGTCAGAAAAATTTCGGCTGAGAAACCACTCGACGTCGAAAGGAGAAGCACAGACGGTCATCCAAGCCAACTCGACGTCGAGTGATTTTTCTTTTTTATACATTGAGGAGTCCAAAGGAGTCGTCTAGGAGCACAAACCACACAAAAAAAGACAATATATTACAAATGAGAAGAAAGAAAAACATTGATTTAAAACAGAGAAAAACAATTTTCGAATTGTATGTAGGAGTTGAAAGCATTTTCGTACATGTTGTAATTGCATAAAAAGAAGAGCAAAATCAAAAAATACGATTTACACTCCACTAGCAGCACCCGCGCACTTTATAACCAAGCGCATCGTGTTTATCACAAAATTTTGACCTAGAAACATAAACATTGTAAATGAGTATGGATACCCACAATGAATTTCGAAAAAAATAAGTGCGAAGTACAATAGTCAGCAGTTTGAAAAAAAAATATCGCAAAACAAAAATTTTCAATTGCAAACATTCATAAATGCATGAAAATGCTTATAAGTTTTCTAGCATTTCGATTTATGAAATGTAGTATACATCATTAGATTCCTTATTAAATTCTGAGTAAGAAAATAGCAAAAACTATTAAAAATATTAATAGTATAAAAATTAATAAGAGTAAGATACTCACGAAATGATGAAAATAGCAATTTTCATGATTGGGTGAACTTTTCAGGTTGGGTGAACTTTTTAGATTGGGTGAACTTTGGCGAAAATTCAATCAAAAAGTGAAATGGGGAAGTTCACCCTCACCCAAGATTGGGTGATATCACCGGGTGATATCACCAGGGTGAGGGTGAGGGTGAACTTCCCTATTGGCCTAAATTTTAGGTGAAACTTCCCCTAACCATGGGGTTCATTCTCATGGCCCTGGGAAATTTGTTTCATTTCTGCGCTCAATGCGTTCCTGTCAATTTTCTTACGGTAATTATGATCATGGCAAGATTTACAACAGGATCCGGGTCCGGTTAATATCAATTTTGCTTTAATTTTATGGTAGCTTTCAGGTAATTCAGCCCTTTTAAGGACTCACGTTGCCGCTGCTTCGACTTATCGCGATAGATCTCGGGCAATGTCCGTTGTACAAGGAGGAATGGCTGTTGGCATCCTTTTAGGACCCCGTAAACCTTTAAATAACCCGTTTAAAAGGATTTCTAGTGATTCAATTGCTCTTTGCCCCGCTGCACGAGGAAGGATTTAAAATTGGTCCCGTTACATTTGACATTTACACGACGCCGGCAGCTTTTCTAGTCTTTCTAAATATTTTCGGGGCTCTTATGGTTACCGCCTTATTCAGGGACGCACCATTTACACGGAAAGAGGACCCAAAAGTGGGTATTTTCTTATAATTACAATTTTTTAAAGAATAATGAGGATTTCAACTGTTCTCTAGGACTTTTTGTCTGTATTGCGACCAGTTTCACTCATATTTTTACCCTGACAATTATTGAAACGTTAGTTTATTCTGTGATTTAAAGGAATTCTTAAAGGATTGCATCCCCTTATACGATGATGATGTTCGAATTCACGAAGGAAGAAGCAATTACACGGAATTCTATAGCCCATGGGGCTTCTGGAATCGTTTCTGCTGTAATTTACGTGGCTTTGATCGTTTTTAATACTAGTAGGCTGTAAATTTTAATTTGTATGCCGCTCACAGGGAAATTTATAGGCTACCTGAGAGATTGACAGCCATAATATGCCAACTTTTAATGGCTTCCATGTTCATTGCAACATTTTCCTATCCCAAGGAGATTTCTACAGTAATTTTGAGCAACTTTACGGGTAATTGAGTGCGTAAACTTTTTACCATGAAACTTTTAGTACCAAATTGTGATGGTTCCCGCTTCACTTGGTGCGATTCTCTTACTCCTACGTCACTTTGGGTAAAGTTTCCAGCTATTTTCACCATTTTTTCCAGTTATTTTACGGATTTTACGCCCTAGTCATTGGAGTGGCATTTTCCTTTATGACAATTGTTGTAACGACGTTATTTTCGAAAATAATTGGCGATAAGAAGCAGGGAACCCTCCAAGGAATCTACCAAATGGCTGGAAGCGTTGGTCGGCTTGTTGCTCCTCTGCTAGCCAGGTTTATTTCGCTTTTCCCTTTAAATATTCCCGAATTACAGTAATCTTTACACCGTGGCAGGGCCCAGAGCCGTTTGGGGAGCTCAACTAGTAGAAATCTTGGCTGTGGCCTCTTTGTGGATCATCTTTTATAGAAAACTAGTTCCCTAGGAAATTCTGTGCATCCCTGCAATTATGAACTGAATAACATTATTTTTCGCTGACGCTTAATTTGCCCAGGAACAATTATGCTTTTCACGTGAAAATGAGTCACAAATGAGCAGAGATCGTCTAAATTGGTCTTCTTTAAGAGAAATTTTAAAAAGCAGACACTTTTATGGGACTCTTTGAGATCAACATAACAAAAACGAGAATCAATTCCACATTTTGGCCAATTTTTCAAAGTGCAAATCTGTGTTGTCTTCCCTGGTTTGGGCATTAATTTTCAGGGCGAAACGGTCAGAAGAATCAGCGTTTCTTTTCAGCACAACATGGAGGAAAATCAGCTCAAAAGTTGTGTAATAGGGCACCCACTGAAAGTCATAGAGATTACGGTAGGAGAGGCTTCTTACGTTGACGAGGAGAGCATAAATTGGAACAAAGTTGGGATCCATTTCCTTGACATATTGGCGGGCTACGGCGGTTCCTAAAATAGTTTCATTGATTCAGGGACAGTCAAAATATTGTGAATACTTGGAAATTCGCAAAAATTGTGGAAAAATGGGCAAAAAAATGCATAAAAGCGCGACGGATTTATAAAACAAAGATCGTCGGTTCGATCCCCATCAAATCCTAAAAAATTTTGAGTGCATTTCTGGGCGCTTTGCATTACTGTAAAGTGTCAAAAAATTACGGTAATTAGCGCTTCCGATCCATTTAAAGGGACTCTGACAGCAAGTAAGTTTGCTCCAACTCGTCTCCAAAGCGGAGACGAGTTGGAGCGCGTTTGCTGTTCGTCCAGTTTCTTCCTCTCGGATTTGCTCAAAATATATAGTTTTCTATCATTTTTTTATGTCAAAATAATTACTAAAATAATTGCAACAAGTTTAGCAGCAAACATTATTAAAAGAACATCAAAATTAAATTTGGAAAAAGGAGTATTATTGCGCGATGGCTAAATACAGTAACTAAGAGCCCGCGAATTCAAACATCTGTCAGAGTCCCTTTAAACTTACCCAGGGCATAAAAACAGTAGACAAAGCAATGAGCAATGTTAACTGGAGCAAACATTCGGATCAAGTTTCTAATTTCTCGATTTTGGTACCGTCTTCCCAGGAAATATTGCCTAAAACACATTTTCTTTTCTTTTTATACTTCCTGCTTACCCAACGGGTTCTTCCCGCTTCCGTGAATGATACCATGAATAGATAAATAAGCTCATTGATACGACATCGCACGTAATCAAGGATATGTAAAGGAAGTGGGATTTTCCACTATATGGCGATCCAAGGCAAGTTTGTCGCAATTCCGTTGGCTGATAGCCATGCAGTGAAAACCAGGAAATTAGTATAGAAGCCACTATGGCAATTATAGAGAAAAGAAAGCCAATAGATTTGCCAAAAGACTCATAATTCTTGGCATAGCGACTGGAAATTACACGCTCGGCGCTAAGAAACATCTGAAAATTGACAATTCCCCGGTTATTTTCTATGAACCTGCGTAATACTCATCCCGGCAAGGGAAATAAACTGAGAATAATAGAAAACAGTACAATTTCCAGCATTTTCTACCAAAATACAGCTGCTAGCGTTTCTTGCATGGATATTCAGCACATTTAGAAAGTGCTTACTCTAAAAAGCCAAGAAATTTGGGGAAAAAGGGGGGATAACTCACAACTGCCGTGAAATGTTCAATGCAGAATAAAGTGACAAAGCAGAGCTGCACACTGACGATTATTTTGGCATTAGCGTGGTAATTTCCTTTTCGAAAGAACATTATGGAAAAGGAGACAATTAACAAGAGAGAAATAAAGCAGGTTATCAGCTGGGGAAGCAGAAGGCCCTAAAATGAGAATAATTTATGAATCTTGAATCCAAAAAAGCGGCAAAATCTTCATTTTTCGGAACTTTCCAGTTTTTTTTTTGTTTTCCCGTGGTTTTTAAGACCTCCCGGGCCATATTCTGACCTTATTCCAAAAATATTGGGTCAAACTGGAAAGGGAAGCATAGTTTTTCGAGTTACTTTTGGTGTTTTCTATTAATTTAGATACGGTGGATCCAGTGGCACTAAAGTTTTAAAAAAATCCCCGGGTTTTTTGAGGTTTCTGCGCGTAAATTCAAATTTGATAGGGAAAATATCCAAAAATTCTGCGAATTTTTGCGGGCTAGTTCAGATATGACAAGAAAAATGCCCAAATACAAAAAGAACCCACCAAATATTCCCACTGCAATCCAGTAACATAGTATTCGCTGCATTTCATCTGGAAAAGTTCATCGTAGCTCATCGTCGTTGCATTTGAATCCATGGCTGAAAACGTTCCTAATTATTAATAGAAATATCACAAGATATGCGAAAAGAGCGGAGCACGATATGATGAGCCATTGTTATCGTCTCAGAGATTACTGCAAAATGGGGGGAGAAAATGACACCTTGCCAAGAAGACGCCTGACCTTTTGACGAACATTATAATCAAAAGCGATTATTGGATCATTCCGACCAAGCACGAATTTCTAGAAAACAATGGGAAAGGGCATCTTCAAATTTTTACTGAAAGGATTGAGGAAGTAGACGGAACTCAAAGCCCATCCGTAGCACCTCGATAGATCATTGTATCGGGGGTGGCAGGGAAAATCCGATGATGGCCGGAAAAATTCGATGGTGGCAGGAAAAATTCGCCCGTGGCATTTAATCACTCGACCCTGTGTTCCAAGCCTCCTCATTTTTTGACCGAATTTTTTAGCGTCTGAGCTTTTTCTTAACAAAATGGTGGTCCAATAAAAAAAAGTGCCTTTTTCAGACCAATGTTTTCGAGTAACCCTTCCTTCAATTATTTTCAAATGCAACATTTTCTCTCCTTATCAGCCGGCTATTTACATGGTCAGTTGTATGATAGAGGGCAACGGGATATTATCAAAAAGGTCGGGGTCGAGATAAGCAGACGTTTACTTGCCCTTCAGCTGCTAGCAACAAATGTACAGAATTGTGGCTTTCGTCCTCCTGATGGCTATTACAGGAGAATTTGTGCATGGATCTTGGACGGTAAGTCGATATAAAAAAGAATGAGGATTTTGATTTTTGCTTTATGCTCAGGATGACACATAATAAGACAGTGAAAACTACTAGAAATGATGTAAAACTTTCGCTGCGTTGAACATTGAAAGACCGCGAAAAAGATAAAGAACAAATCTTGGAGATATCAAAAGTTTATGCGAGCCTAGCAACCTGAAAGGGCTAATTGTTTGTAGCTTTTTCCTGAGTAAATGAAGCGAAAGAAAAACAATTTCTAGGAAAATTTCCTAGATACCGTAGAGGGCATTTTTCTAGTTTAAAAAATGGCGCGAAATCTGAAAAACAGGCTGTTTTCTTCTTACAGAACAAAGAATTTTTTCTTCTGCATCGTTTCTTTGCTCTTTTATGTACGGGAAATGTTCGTTTGTACTAAAAATAAGGGAAAACAAGCTGGCCTCGAGCTTCTGGAGCCAAAAACACTATTTTAGATTACTTAGTGTAAAATTGACACAATACAATAAAAAAAGAAGAAAAGCTTATTAATAGGGATGTGCATTTTAGGTTTTAAAAATCGCGTTTTAGGTACCTAAATAGGTGCCAAAAAATGCCAAAATAGGTGCAAAATAGGTGGAAATAGGTTGCCAAAATCGTCGATATTTCGAGGAGATGACCGGTTTTTCTGCCTTTTTTAGTGTTTTTTATGCCTTTTAGCTACCAGAAGCATGAAATTATCAAGAAAATTGGAAAAATATCAAATTTCAAAAATACGCAAAGATCCTTTGGAAAAAAGACAAAAAAAAAGTTTGCAGTCGCGGGGATTGAACCCGAGTTGTCAAAAATGCAGTCAAAATGCTGACCTGATGCGCTACATCGGTCATTTCGCATAACTGCGAAATTTTTGAAAATAGTAAAGGGTCCCTCCTTATGTACCATTTTCCGTCAAAATTTCCAGAAATACATAAGGGTCCCCCACATGCTACTTTTCAAAAATCTCCAAAAAAGGCTAAAATAGGTGCATTTTAGGTGCGTAACCGGGTTTTAGGTAAAAATACCGTTAATAAGTTATTAATATCTCGAAAATGAGCAATTTTTTTTGTTTATTATGGGATCCCAGGCTATTAGAGCCTCTGCGGAAGCTGGTCATTTTATTGCGGAGGTGTTTGGCGCAAATTTTAAAAGCTGGGAACATTATTATGGGTCCTAAAGCGAAAAGGGAGCATTATTTTATGCAAAACCGGAATTCAGAGAAGAATACCTAGAAAAATAGCAGAAATACCCCAAAATGGGGAAAATTTCCAGCCGCCACTTGTTTTGGGTCCTGCAGAGACAAAATATTCCTGTAAGAAATTACAGAATGATTACCAGAAGATAAAATTAGAGAAACACTCGGAAATAGGCCTTTAATAAATTGATTTGTTACGTCTACACGCCATTTAAAGCAGGTGGAAATGTGAGATTCTTGACTTTTAGCCGCCCTGCAAATGACCTAATAACAAGAAAATGGCTATTTTATTCGAGATTTAAGCTACCGTAACCTTTTCAATGGAACATTACCGTAATAAAAAGCAGAAAAGAGCTTGGCCGGCGTGGAAGTGCCGCAAATGAATGTCGACATTAAATTTTCGTGTTCATTTTCATAAATTTAGAAGCACAGCTGGTTGCAAAATTTCGTTACATGCGGAGAAAGCGGCGAAAATGAATTGGTGTCATAGATCGCAAGAGGTTTTGCCCTCTTTTTCTTTTCTTCAGCTCCCAGTTTGACCTCATTATCCTCGGCTGCTTTTTCTCCTTCCAGACAATTTCGAAAACATTGACCAATTGAACACGGGACACGTGACAATTATTAAATGAATAAACTCTATATTTTTCACAGGACGATGACGATACGCCGCCTTGTGCCACAGTTTGTGAGGAGCATAACAATCAAAAGGCTGAAGAATGTTGCCGAGAGCAGGGATTCGCCAGCGGATATTGCCGTCCTTGGGGAGTTGCGCACTGCTTGGGACATCGGAGCTTGAGATATCGACGACATCATAAGAAATTCTATCGTGTTCATGAGAAATCTAACTAAATACGGCTTTCGTTTAATGTGTACAATCCAATAAACATTTTAAGAAAAAAGCTAGTGACATTTTCCTGCAGCCACCCAATTTTTCCTGCTACAGTCGAATTTTTCTGCAACCATCAAAATTTTCCGGTATCTATCGAATTTTTCCTGGGGACCGTCGATCTTTCCGGCAACCGTTGAATTTTTCATGCCAAGATCGAATTTTGGTTAGAATTTTAAGAAATTTTTCAGTAATTGCCCTTCTTCCCTGAACATCTATCCTGAATAAACAATAGGGCATCCGATATACTGAAATTGTAGTCCATTGTCTAGGCAACCTTGACATATTATTCCTTTCCTGTTATCCGCTTCAATGACCGGAATATTAATTGCGCTTCTTCTCCTCTCACCAATTATTCTAGCTGAAGAACCATACCTACAATACGGCTGTGAGAAATGGCTCGACATGGAAGACTGCAAAAAACATTACATGTCAGTTTTATATCAATAATTAAGCAATCTTGCAGAAAAATTGAACAGGGAATATTCTTCGGTCTATTGGCGCTGGCTTCTTCTTTGATTATTTGCGGCTTCTGCTGTTTCAAATACTTGGAAGAAAGAGCCATTCCAAGAGTCCTCAACCACTTACCTGTATTCCGTCCACCTCCAGCAGATGTGTAAAACGGCGTACAACACGAAAATAAACTATATCCGAATGAATTTTGGCTGAGAATAGAGAACTAAACTTCGTCACGACACAAAATTCTACTTCACGAATGTACACTTTAAATCCAAATTAGCCCCTGTCATCCACAGCATTTTGCAGCACTCCGCCGCAGAATAAGAGAAGGAATGGACCATTGCGGCCGATTTTTATGGGATTCGACGAGTGCTGCGCCACGAGAACTCCATGAAAATTTCTGTATTTCGATTAATTTATTGTATTTCGATTAATTTTTTGTATTTCGGCCAAGTTCGCGGGCTTCTACGGGTGCTGCGCCACGGGAACACCATGAAAATTTTTGTATTTCGATTAATTTTTTGTATTTCGGCCAAGTTCGCGGGCTTCTACGGGTGCTGCGCCACGGGAGCTCCATGAAAATTTTTGTATTTCGATTAATTTTTTGTATTTCGATTAATTTTTTGTATTTCGATTAATTTTTTGTATTTCGGCCAAATTCACGGGCTTCTACGGGTGCTGCGCCACGGGAACTCCATGAAAATTTTTGTATTTCGATTAATTTTTTGTATTTCGATTAATTTTTTGTATTTCGGCCATATTCGCGGGCTTCTACGGGTGCTGCGCCACGGGAACTCCATAAAAATTTTTGTATTTCGATTAATTTTTTGTATTTCGGCCAAATTCGCGGGATTCTACGGGTGCTGCGCCACGGGAGCTCCATGAAAATTTTTGTATTTCGATTAATTTTTTGTATTTCGATTAATTTTTTGTATTTCGATTAATTTTTTGTATTTCGGCCAAGTTCGCGGGCTTCTACGGGTGCTGCGCCACGGGAACTCCATGAAAATTTTTGTATTTCTATTAATTTTTTGTATTTCGATTAATTTTTTGTATTTCGATTAATTTTTTGCATTTCGGCCAAGTTCGCGGGCTTCTACGGGTGCTGCGCCACGGGAGCTCCATGAAAATTTTTGTATTTCGATTAATTTTTTGTATTTCGATTAATTTTTTGTATTTCGATTAATTTTTTGCATTTCGGCCAAGTTCGCGGGCTTCTACGGGTGCTGCGCCACGGGAGCTCCATGAAAATTTTTGTATTTCGACTAATTTTTTGTATTTCGATTAATTTTTTGTATTTCGGCCAAGTTCGCGGGCTTCTACGGGTGCTGCGCCGCGGGAACTCCATGAAAATTTTTGTATTTCTATTAATTTTTTGTATTTCGATTAATTTTTTGCATTTCGGCCAAGTTCGCGGGCTTCTACGGGTGCTGCGCCACGGGAGCTCCATGAAAATTTTTGTATTTCGATTAATTTTTTGTATTTCGATTAATTTTTTGTATTTCGATTAATTTTTTGCATTTCGGCCAAGTTCGCGGGCTTCTACGGGTGCTGCGCCACGGGAGCTCCATGAAAATTTTTGTATTTCGATCAATTTTTTGTATTTCGATTAATTTTTTGTATTTCGGCCAAGTTCGCGGGCTTCTACGGGTGCTGCGCCGCGGGAACTCCATGAAAATTTTTGTATTTCGATTAATTTTTTGTATTTCGATTAATTTTTTGTATTTCGGCCAAGTTCGCGGGCTTCTACGGGTGCTGCGCCACGGGAACTCCATGAAAATTTTTGTATTTCGATTAATTTTTTGTATTTCGATTAATTTTTTGTATTTCGGCCAAGTTCGCGGGCTTCTACGGGTGCTGCGCCACGGGAACTCCATGAAAATTTTTGTATTTCGATTAATTTTTTGCATTTCGGCCAAGTTCGCGGGCTTCTACGGGTGCTGCGCCACGGGAGCTCCATGAAAATTTTTGTATTTCGATTAATTTTTTGTATTTCGATTAATTTTTTGTATTTCGGCCAAGTTCGCGGGCTTCTACGGGTGCTGCGCCACGGGAACTCCATGAAAATTTTTGTATTTCGATTAATTTTTTGTATTTCGATTAATTTTTTGTATTTCGGCCAAGTTCGCGGGCTTCTACGGGTGCTGCGCCGCGGGAACTCCATGAAAATTTTTGTATTTCGATTAATTTTTTGTATTTCGGCCAAATTCGCGGGCTTCTACGGGCGCTGCGCCACGGGAACTCCATGAAAATTTTTGTATTTCGATTAATTTTTTGTATTTCGATTAATTTTTTGTATTTCGATTAATTTTTTGCATTTCGGCCAAGTTCGCGGGCTTCTACGGGTGCTGCGCCACGGGAGCTCCATGAAAATTTTTGTATTTCGACTAATTTTTTGTATTTCGATTAATTTTTTGTATTTCGGCCAAGTTCGCGGGCTTCTACGGGTGCTGCGCCGCGGGAACTCCATGAAAATTTTTGTATTTCTATTAATTTTTTGTATTTCGATTAATTTTTTGTATTTCGATTAATTTTTTGCATTTCGGCCAAGTTCGCGGGCTTCTACGGGTGCTGCGCCACGGGAGCTCCATGAAAATTTTTGTATTTCGATTAATTTTTTGTATTTCGATTAATTTTTTGTATTTCGATTAATTTTTTGCATTTCGGCCAAGTTCGCGGGCTTCTACGGGTGCTGCGCCACGGGAGCTCCATGAAAATTTTTGTATTTCGACTAATTTTTTGTATTTCGATTAATTTTTTGTATTTCGGCCAAGTTCGCGGGCTTCTACGGGTGCTGCGCCGCGGGAACTCCATGAAAATTTTTGTATTTCGATTAATTTTTTGTATTTCGATTAATTTTTTGCATTTCGGCCAAGTTCGCGGGCTTCTACGGGTGCTGCGCCACGGGAGCTCCATGAAAATTTTTGTATTTCGATTAATTTTTTGTATTTCGATTAATTTTTTGTATTTCGGCCAAGTTCGCGGGCTTCTACGGGTGCTGCGCCACGGGAACTCCATGAAAATTTTTGTATTTCGATTAATTTTTTGTATTTCGATTAATTTTTTGTATTTCGGCCAAGTTCGCGGGCTTCTACGGGTGCTGCGCCGCGGGAACTCCATGAAAATTTTTGTATTTCGATTAATTTTTTGTATTTCGGCCAAATTCGCGGGCTTCTACGGGCGCTGCGCCACGGGAACTCCATGAAAATTTTTGTATTTCGATTAATTTTTTGTATTTCGATTAATTTTTTGTATTTCGATTAATTTTTTGCATTTCGGCCAAGTTCGCGGGCTTCTACGGGTGCTGCGCCACGGGAGCTCCATGAAAATTTTTGTATTTCGACTAATTTTTTGTATTTCGATTAATTTTTTGTATTTCGGCCAAGTTCGCGGGCTTCTACGGGTGCTGCGCCGCGGGAACTCCATGAAAATTTTTGTATTTCTATTAATTTTTTGTATTTCGATTAATTTTTTGTATTTCGATTAATTTTTTGCATTTCGGCCAAGTTCGCGGGCTTCTACGGGTGCTGCGCCACGGGAGCTCCATGAAAATTTTTGTATTTCGATTAATTTTTTGTATTTCGATTAATTTTTTGTATTTCGATTAATTTTTTGCATTTCGGCCAAGTTCGCGGGCTTCTACGGGTGCTGCGCCACGGGAGCTCCATGAAAATTTTTGTATTTCGACTAATTTTTTGTATTTCGATTAATTTTTTGTATTTCGGCCAAGTTCGCGGGCTTCTACGGGTGCTGCGCCGCGGGAACTCCATGAAAATTTTTGTATTTCGATTAATTTTTTGTATTTCGATTAATTTTTTGTATTTCGGCCATATTCGCGGGCTTCTACGGGTGCTGCGCCACGGGAACTCCATGAAAATTTTTGTATTTCGATTAATTTTTTGTATTTCGGCCAAATTCGCGGGATTCTACGGGTGCTGCGCCACGGGAACTCCATGAAAATTTTTGTATTTCTATTAATTTTTTGTATTTCGATTAATTTTTTGCATTTCGGCCAAGTTCGCGGGCTTCTACGGGTGCTGCGCCACGGGAGCTCCATGAAAATTTTTGTATTTCGATTAATTTTTTGTATTTCGATTAATTTTTTGTATTTCGATTAATTTTTTGCATTTCGGCCAAGTTCGCGGGCTTCTACGGGTGCTGCGCCACGGGAGCTCCATGAAAATTTTTGTATTTCGATCAATTTTTTGTATTTCGATTAATTTTTTGTATTTCGGCCAAGTTCGCGGGCTTCTACGGGTGCTGCGCCGCGGGAACTCCATGAAAATTTTTGTATTTCGATTAATTTTTTGTATTTCGATTAATTTTTTGTATTTCGGCCAAGTTCGCGGGCTTCTACGGGTGCTGCGCCACGGGAACTCCATGAAAATTTTTGTATTTCGATTAATTTTTTGTATTTCGATTAATTTTTTGTATTTCGGCCAAGTTCGCGGGCTTCTACGGGTGCTGCGCCACGGGAACTCCATGAAAATTTTTGTATTTCGATTAATTTTTTGCATTTCGGCCAAGTTCGCGGGCTTCTACGGGTGCTGCGCCACGGGAGCTCCATGAAAATTTTTGTATTTCGATTAATTTTTTGTATTTCGATTAATTTTTTGTATTTCGGCCAAGTTCGCGGGCTTCTACGGGTGCTGCGCCGCGGGAACTCCATGAAAATTTTTGTATTTCGATTAATTTTTTGTATTTCGATTAATTTTTTGTATTTCGGCCAAGTTCGCGGGATTCTACGGGTGCTGCGCCGCGGGAACTCCATGAAAATTTTTGTATTTCGATTAATTTTTTGTATTTCGATTAATTTTTTGTATTTCGATTAATTTTTTGCATTTCGGCCAAGTTCGCGGGCTTCTACGGGTGCTGCGCCACGGGAGCTCCATGAAAATTTTTGTATTTCGACTAATTTTTTGTATTTCGATTAATTTTTTGTATTTCGGCCAAGTTCGCGGGCTTCTACGGGTGCTGCGCCGCGGGAACTCCATGAAAATTTTTGTATTTCTATTAATTTTTTGTATTTCGATTAATTTTTTGTATTTCGATTAATTTTTTGCATTTCGGCCAAGTTCGCGGGCTTCTACGGGTGCTGCGCCACGGGAGCTCCATGAAAATTTTTGTATTTCGATTAATTTTTTGTATTTCGATTAATTTTTTGTATTTCGATTAATTTTTTGCATTTCGGCCAAGTTCGCGGGCTTCTACGGGTGCTGCGCCACGGGAGCTCCATGAAAATTTTTGTATTTCGACTAATTTTTTGTATTTCGATTAATTTTTTGTATTTCGGCCAAGTTCGCGGGCTTCTACGGGTGCTGCGCCGCGGGAACTCCATGAAAATTTTTGTATTTCGATTAATTTTTTGTATTTCGATTAATTTTTTGTATTTCGGCCATATTCGCGGGCTTCTACGGGTGCTGCGCCACGGGAACTCCATGAAAATTTTTGTATTTCGATTAATTTTTTGTATTTCGGCCAAATTCGCGGGATTCTACGGGTGCTGCGCCACGGGAACTCCATGAAAATTTTTGTATTTCTATTAATTTTTTGTATTTCGATTAATTTTTTGCATTTCGGCCAAGTTCGCGGGCTTCTACGGGTGCTGCGCCACGGGAGCTCCATGAAAATTTTTGTATTTCGATTAATTTTTTGTATTTCGATTAATTTTTTGTATTTCGATTAATTTTTTGCATTTCGGCCAAGTTCGCGGGCTTCTACGGGTGCTGCGCCACGGGAGCTCCATGAAAATTTTTGTATTTCGATCAATTTTTTGTATTTCGATTAATTTTTTGTATTTCGGCCAAGTTCGCGGGCTTCTACGGGTGCTGCGCCGCGGGAACTCCATGAAAATTTTTGTATTTCGATTAATTTTTTGTATTTCGATTAATTTTTTGTATTTCGGCCAAGTTCGCGGGCTTCTACGGGTGCTGCGCCACGGGAACTCCATGAAAATTTTTGTATTTCGATTAATTTTTTGTATTTCGATTAATTTTTTGTATTTCGGCCAAGTTCGCGGGCTTCTACGGGTGCTGCGCCACGGGAACTCCATGAAAATTTTTGTATTTCGATTAATTTTTTGCATTTCGGCCAAGTTCGCGGGCTTCTACGGGTGCTGCGCCACGGGAGCTCCATGAAAATTTTTGTATTTCGATTAATTTTTTGTATTTCGATTAATTTTTTGTATTTCGGCCAAGTTCGCGGGCTTCTACGGGTGCTGCGCCGCGGGAACTCCATGAAAATTTTTGTATTTCGATTAATTTTTTGTATTTCGATTAATTTTTTGTATTTCGGCCAAGTTCGCGGGATTCTACGGGTGCTGCGCCGCGGGAACTCCATGAAAATTTTTGTATTTCGATTAATTTTTTGTATTTCGATTAATTTTTTGTATTTCGGCCAAGTTCGCGGGCTTCTACGGGTGCTGCGCCACGGGAACTCCATGAAAATTTTTGTATTTCGATTAATTTTTTGTTTTTCGATTAATTTTTTGCATTTCGGCCAAGTTCGCGGGCTTCTACGGGTGCTGCGCCACGGGAGCTCCATGAAAATTTTTGTATTTCGATTAATTTTTTGTATTTCGATTAATTTTTTGTATTTCGGCCAAGCTCGCGGGCTTCTACGGGTGCTGCGCCACGGGAACTCCATGAAAATTTTTGTATTTCGATTAATTTTTTGTATTTCGGCCAAATTCGCGGGCTTCTACGGGCGCTGCGCCACGGGAACTCCATGAAAATTTTTGTATTTCTATTAATTTTTTGTATTTCGATTAATTTTTTGCATTTCGGCCAAGTTCGCGGGCTTCTACGGGTGCTGCGCCACGGGAACTCCATGAAAATTTTTGTATTTCGATTAATTTTTTGTATTTCGGCCAAGTTCGCGGGCTTCTACGGGTGCTGCGCCACGGGAACTCCATGAAAATTTTTGTATTTCGATTAATTTTTTGTATTTCGGCCAAATTCGCGGGATTCTACGGGTGCTGCGCCACGGGAACTCCATGAAAATTTTTGTATTTCGATTAATTTTTTGTATTTCGATTAATTTTTTGTATTTCGGCCAAGTTCGCGGGATTCTACGGGTGCTGCGCCACGGGAACTCCATGAAAATTTTTGTATTTCGATTAATTTTTTGTATTTCGGCCAAGTTCGCGGGCTTCTACGGGTGCTGCGCCACGGGAGCTCCATGAAAATTTTTGTATTTCGATTAATTTTTTGTAGTTCGGCGAAGTTCGCGGGCTTCTACGAGTGCTCCGCCACGGGAACTCCATGAAATTTTTTGTATTTCGATTAATTTTTTGTATTTCGGATAAGATCGTGAACACTCCATGAAAGTTTTTGCAATGAACTATTGCGTCCGATTTTTGTTTCCCGGTATGAACCATTTCTGCCCGATGTTGTGGCCATAGAACATAAATTGCATTTGTTAGAACTCCGAGGCGTTGTACTGCGCTTCATATCTTAGAACATCCAATGCGTTTTTAGCACTGCGGGCCCATGTGTACCATTCAATTATTTAGAACATGAGTAACATTTTTTATGACAAATATATTGCATGGGCCCGCGCGTTCATTTTTCGTCGCTTTCGTTCGTGATGATCTCCTGTATAATGTAATATTACATTGTAAGAATAGTTTATTTAAAATTTGTCGAATACAAAGATATGGCAGTGGTTTTGGTTATGATGTGCATGGATTAAATTAATTCCAATTATCATTTCTGTGGTTTTTTCCAGCTGTCACGGAGATTATAATGATGGTTATTATCACAGCAAGAATAAAAATAGGTGCGATGATGAAGAACAACGTGTTGAGGAAGCAATCTCTAGGTGTTGCGCAGGAACAGGGTTTGAAGGCAAAACCAGAGGAAGTTTTCTTTTTGGCAGGTGGAGCTGTCTTTCCTTTTCTGCAAAAAAATGTTAGTAAATATTAATAATAGCTGATTTTTGTGCTGGTTAGCATTCTTATGAGGTAGTAGACAAGAAACATTAAAAATAATAAAGCTATCAAAAGTGGCGCACAAGTGGCCAAGAGATATTTTATGGTAAAATGCGGGAATTCATTTCCATAGTAGGATGTCCGGTTTCTGATTCGAAATGGACTTTTTGGCAGTCTGAAGAGGATTTTTAAAGTGGCAGTACGCTTTTTTAGCCTTTAAAAACGCCAGTAAAAGCGCAGGCAGCCCCTGTTTTTTAAATTCGCCGAAGTTCTGAAATTTGCCATTTTTCTACAATTTTCAGCTCTTTTGACTATTTTTGCCTGGTAATTTGAATTCAGCGCATAATTCTGACCGTTAGAAGGCCCACTGCCCTTTAAATCCTTAATTGTATAGTTCATTACCGTTTTCCCTTCGTTGTAGTGGTCGTTGTGGTTGTCGTTGTGGTCTTCAGTCCTCCTTTTTTAGTATATTGCCCGGTAGAATAGCCATATTCACCTCCTCTTCGTCCTCCACGAGAACTTCCCTGAACCAGGGTTCTTTCTTCCTGGACAACACCCAGTTCCACATCTGAAAAAAATGCTTTTAATTCCCCTTCATGGACCAAAAAGTGCTCCATTTAATGGTTAAAACCACATTTTTGTGCTTGACACAAAGGTAAAATCTAGTGCTAACCGCTGTCGTCACCTCCTCCACGGCGGCCTTTATCCGTTGGAGTTGTTGGATATTGCCGGGAAGGATCTAAAAGTGGTTGGAAGCTGTTTTTTACAGGAAAATATTACAAGCAGGTGGAGCTGGAGAACGCGGATCATTTTGCTGTGTGACTCGGGTGTTTGTTACAGTAACCCCTTGTCCAATTTGTAGATCAGGAGGTGTCTGCCCTTGGGCACGGCCTTCTTCTCTTCGGCGCGTTGTCTGAAATTTGTTTTTATTAATTTATGGGACAAATCCCCTGGTGGACATCGCTTTTTACAGAAAAGATGCTGGTTGACCATGAAAATGGCGCAATAAGAGGTCCAAACAATGGAGAAAATTGTCAAAACTTCAGTTTTCAGGGTTTTCGACAGTTCTTCTTTGCTTTCCGTGTTTTCCAGGGCCCACAGGATCATATTCTCGCCTTATCTCAAGAAAATTTTGTCCGAGCTGGTAGCTCAAGCCAATTTTTTAAATCGACTCTCACGCCAATTTTCATGCGGAAAACCCCTCGTTTCCGGGTTTTTACTAATTTTAAAAAAGCGATAAACCTTTTTTTTCATCGGAGCACAGCCTAGTGAATTTATAAAAGCTACCTGTTGTTGAGTAGTGGTCATTATTGTCGTTTCTCCATCCCAGTTGTCTCCATAATCCCTATCCTGATATCCGTGGGGTGGGAGATGTGGCGGTGGTTCATATTTCGGCTAAAATTTCCGTTTCTATTTTTCCAAGAAACCAACCGGTGGCTGGTTATGGTTCGACTGCCTCAGTGGACTCGCCCCATGGCCAATTGCCGATGTTTGCTGGGCTGGGGACGTCTAAAATTACCTTTTTTAATTAAAAAGGCTCGTACCGGTGTATTCTTCTGTGTCATTCCTACAGTAACCTGGATTGGTCCCTGATTTTCCCTCATTTGTTGCGGGATCATGAAGTCGTTCCTATTCTGTGAGGCTGTAAATTCCGTTTAAGAAATTTCTACTCTCCCTTACTGGGAGTTACTCCATGTCCAATTTGACTCTGCCTAGGCTGGGGTACATTTTCATATCTCAGCGGTGGGTGGATATTTTCATAAATTCTATTCGGTGGCAGCGGATAGGATTGTCGTTGAACTTCGGTATTTGTTTGCCTGAAAAATTGAGTATTTAATTATGGCGCTCTTTACCTCAAATAATCTTCGCGTTCTCTGAGCTCCTTGGAGACAAGATCCCGTGGAGGATGAGTATTTCTCCCCGGTTGATCTCGAAGAATTACACCACCTCCAATTGAATATTCTGGGCTGTTGCGATTGTCAATATTCGCTGGTGGCGGGTAGACTCCGCTTCTTCGATCTCCCCTAGGGGCAGAAGTCCGCCGAGCTGGGACTGGGCCACCCGGAGAGGTTGCATCCGGACTTCGGACACTTTTTCTGGCTCCATCATTTCTAAAAACTATTCCACAGGAGAAGAAAATTACCGTTGGAAAGGGGAAGCTGTAATTGGCAAAGGAAAATCGATCATCGTCTCGCGACGTGGCGATTTTGTAGGCGATGCGCCTGTGCCCACAGGAGTTTTTGGCTTCTTTGTCAGTGGATCAATATACGCGTAATTATCCTCTGAATGGATCTGGAACCGAAATCTCGCTGTAAATTTAAAGAATTTACCAATTCTGGTCCAGTATGTTCAGGGAAATTCAGCGCGTGCAGAGAAGTTGCGCTCCTATGCGGGGATTTAGTGATCGTGTACCCAGATGCCTGGTAAAATGGCTCTTCTGCTTGCATAACTTGGCGGGTAACTGTCTCCAGAGACCTTAAAAAGTATATCTTCCTCTTGAAAGCATAAACTAACTTCGATTCTCTCTTTACAGTAATGGAATTGGTACTTCCTCTGATGGAAGAACGACTACTGCGGCCAGGAACACTGTATCCAAGATGTGACCGAGTTCCCGTATCAAAAACGTATCTAAAATTAGCATTTTTTAATAAAATTACGGTAATTCACCTGGTAACATCGCTATCTGGAGGATAACGGGTACTCTGTGTCCTGAAGAGGCTATCATATGGTTCATATAGTGATCGAGGTGTCGTTGTTTCGGGCGGATTGTAGCTGTGACGCATTTGTTGAGACAAAGGGGCGATCGGAGTGGTGCGGAGAACAACAGTTGATGGCGTTTCCTGGAAGAAATGGCGGAAAATTCTTGACAAATTCAAGAAATCTTTTAAAATCTCCTGGGAAGCCCTTTATCAGGGTGAAGGTAAAAGTAGGCAAATGGAAATGTCTTGATAATCAGCTTTAAGGCTGGCAGACTGGACACAAATATCGGTGGCTTATGATTTCCCGCATCATTGGAACAGTCACCAATTTTTCGGGACGCTCAACTTTACGTCCAAAAAAAGCAGCGGCGGGTCCCTTCATCGGACAAACAGCGCCAATTTCAGGTGAAGGTCAAGTTTTTTCTAGAAAATCTACAGTAATCCGGCGCATTTAATTCTTTTTACGAGAAAAGAAAAGAAATTCAAAGGAATAGAAGCCATGTCTGGACGACATTATGGCCAATAAGGCAAGTAGAATATTGACCATGCCTCTCCTCTCCATGTACAAACAAACATACCGGTGTCTTACTCTCCTCTCTCTCATATGGATTGTACCCTCTTGGTGTTAAATTTTCTTTAACCGAAACAGTTTTCAGCCTATCCGGCGTTTTTCGGCCGTCATCATTCATAAATGCGACTGTAGAATAAGTTGTGGACACATTTGTTGGGGAAATTGTACGATCACTGGAAAATCTTTTAAATTAATAAAAGATTTTTACCTTCTAGGGGGTACGGTATCATATTTTCCTAATCCGGATCTTACAGAGACTGGAGTTCCTTCAGAACTCCACGTAGTCGTGGTCCCACGTTCGTCGACAGTTACGTTTTTAGGAAATTCATTTGGCGGCGGCATGTCGTAAGGCCGATTCGTTATAGGAGTCAAAGGAGGTGGAAGTTCTTCCAATCTCGGTGGGCTACTTTGCTGGGAAGAAGAGAAACTTTTCGGTGGAGTTGGTGTCTTTTTCATGACGACAATTTCCGGCGGTGCTGGTAGATCGTATTCCACCACAATTACGTCATCTTCACTGCTATCGGCTCTAAAAACAAATTTCTAGTAGTTTTTCGGATACCTTCGAAGGTTTCTAATATCTTCCAGCAGCCCGGTAGGTAATCCAGCGCTTTTAGGAGGATCAGAAACTGGTAGCGGAGGTGGCGGAGGGGGAGGAGGAGGTGGTGGTGGCAGATTTCTTTTTCCCAGGCTAAAAGTAGGAACTGGTGGATGTACAACGGTTGTTTCCTCCGTTGTGCGCCCATTATCCGTAGTAATTCGACTTGTCGTGGTAGAAATTTTGCCGTCATACCCGAATGTTCTGGTTGTTATTTCTTCCGTTTTGCTGATGGTGGGTTCCCGGTGGACTACCGTGGATACGGTCGAAGATCCTGATGACAAGCGGTTGCCATTTCCCATGGGTGGATTTTTTGGCAGTTCCGGCTCCTCGCCAGAAAAAGTCATGGGATTTAGGGAGCGGAGGTGGAAGAAAAGCTCCGTAAAATTGCCTGTGGTCATCCGCCAGTAAGTTCCGCGCAGATGTTCCTGCAGCGCGTCGCCTGGAAATGCAAAATCTAGTTTTTTGTACGAAAATGATCCAAAATTCTTCGTAAACTCGGAAAATTACGTTAAAAACCACGAAATTGCCCAATTTTCGATCTAACCCAACGTCACATCCCGTTTTTAGGGTGTGCGGTAATCCAATAAGCGCTTATTTAAAGAAAAACCCACCTTGCCGTCTTTGATAAAGACACGATGTATTGACTTTGAAGGTTTTAACCTCATGCAGGTTAAATCGCCTCAAAAGGACATCCGGCTTTGGAGAACCGTCACTTCCCGTGATAAAAACAGAGAAATTAGCCCTCAAATGGGCGGGAAACATATCCAATGTCTAAATTTTTAAATCTAAATGAAAAAAAAAGCCGCCAAGTTTACCTTTTGCAGTTCATTTTCCTCTTCTGTTGTCATCCTGACAGTATTTGAAAAGACAACACCGACGAGATCGATCCTCAGCCGGCTATTTTCCTGTACCCAAGTGTACAGTAACCGGGAAAGTTCTTCAGATTCTCTGAAAAAAATTCTGACTGTAAACATCGGACAACAGAGACTCAGCTTGCTGTTTACAAAGCGTCGAAATATAAAACCCACCTATGCTGGCCAGTCCCCGGCGTGTCAATAACAATTGGGCGAAAATCCATAATAGTATTATTAAAAACATAAGTAATTATGGATTTGTCCGGAGTATTGCTTCCAAATTTCTAGAAACTATCCCATTAAACTAAACACAGCCAAAATCACCTCATTGGCAATATGATACCGATCTCCTCCTTCCAGCGTTGCTCCATAGAAATGATTACAGAGAAAGTCGATCAGAGACGTTTTTCCAGATCCTGATGGGCCAATTAGGAGAATTACACGACTGTCACGGTTTAAACTGTCTGAAATAGGCTGTGAATTAGGGGAAAACAGTGGGGATATTGGCAAAACCTCTAGGATCCCCCCTGGAAGTCGAACTTCCTTTTAATTGAAATTTTTGGGATCCACTAGCTTTTGTCATCGGATTAAAATAAAAACGACACCTACCCTCAAGAGCTCCAGCAAAAATGGTCCTGACACTGGAATTCTGCTCAAATGATTCTCCAACAAATTTATTAATTTTTGGCAACGGGTCCCCTAGCGGGGGACTCGACGACATGTCCCTAAACATAAAATTTGTATAAATTGATTAGAACTTGGAAAACAAGAAGTCCCCAAGGGGGAGTGATAACAAGCAGGGCCCCTAAAAGTCGTAACCAGACTCAAACTTCTAATCTTGGGCTTTATGTCAACAGAGGAAGGTTTGGTTTAAATTTGTGGGATTCTTTAAAGAAAAAAGTAAGAAAATAGCTTGAATAAGGAAGAAGAACGCCGGCGGAACGAATGGAATTGCTGTGTAGGGCGTCAGCCGACTTTCCGCCATTTTATTTTACCAGAAAGTAAACAAAACGGTTTCCCAAGTTCCAAAATAGGCCGGAAGATTAATAATAATCGGATTGTCCGCCTAATTTTCAGAAAGAAAGCTGAATTTGGGACAAAAATTGAAAAAAATGAAGATTTTCAGCAATTTACAAGTAAAGATTCAAAATTTCCGCCTTTTCGGGCTTTCCCAAGCGTTTTCTGAAAATAACAATTAGTACAGAAAACAATACAAGCTCCAGCAGAACTAAACTACGGCCCGTCCCGCTTTGCTTGTGTTGAATAACGTGGAGACAGGCCGGAAAAGGCAAACATCTCCACTCGTTGCACTGAGTCCGATAAGCAGAAGATAAGATGAATCAGGGGTGTGGAATCGATCAGTCAAGCTGGAGGGGCTAATCAACATTCGCCCGAGGGGGGATAAATACTTTATCAAACAGTACGTTACGGGGGAAAGAATGGCGGGACGGGGGGAAAACGATGTCGAAGTGACTCACCGACGGAGCATGTCGCCTTCTTTTAGAATGTTCTTCCTTCTTTATTTCGACGGCAGATAAAATTAAGCTGACACTGCAAAAAAGCTGAGATTAGGGGGAAAAAGAAAAGAAAAAGAATTTTCAGGAGAAATTGCACTTTTTAGGGTAAACCTTTTCTTAGGTAAATGATGCTTTTTATTGTAATACACCGCTTTTTTGGGTAAATGGAACATTTCCTGAATAACTTTTTCAAATGACTGACACTTTTTATGGTAAAGTTAAAGTTTTCACAGGGTAAATGGCACCTTTTTTTTATTAAAAGACACTTTTTAGGGTAAATTATACCTTTGTTTTTGAATAAATTGCTCTTTTCCTTGGTAAATGACAGTTTTTCTGGGTTAATTACACTTTTTTTGACTAAACTACACTTTTAGGGCAAAACACACTTAATTGGGTCACACTTTTTGTGGTAAATTATCTTTCTTTCGGGTAGTTGGCTCTTTTACTCGCTAAGGTAAGTTTTTGGGTTAATCGACATTTTTTAGGATAAATTACACCTTTTTTTTGGATAAATGATACATTTTATGGTAAAGGTCACTTTTTAGGGTTAATGACACCTTCCCCAGAAAATCTTCCCTAAAAAATGTGTGAAAAGGACGTAAATCAGCTGGCGACAGACAGGTGTATCGGTTAACGGTTGGCAAAAGAAATGATATGATGGATCGGATCAATCTGATGAGAATCTTCGCCCTTCCCTATCAGGAACATGTTTTTCTCGTTGCTAGACTGCACTATAACCCGGGGAGTCGTTTCTGTCCAGGTGTAAAGATGACCGGGTGCAAAATCTATTATCATCTAACTTTGAGACGGCCTGACTCAGGTTCAAGGCACTTTTAGCCTTGGTTTTATCTTGGGCAGACTCTTTTTTCGTGACGGACCAGGTCACCCGGCTGCCCTCCATTTTTCTTGTCCGGCGCCTTTCCCGCCACTCTCCCTCGCAATGACCCAGGGTTGTCCTTTTGCCTATCTCCCTGGCTTATCGCCCCGCTTCTAGACACTTTCCTCATGTCAAAGTCCATTTTTTCTCTAATTTTTGATGATAATCCCATCATTTTTGAAATTATCTTTAAATAAAACACTCTGTTCTTCTCCAAATTCGAAGGGGCATTGCTAGGTAGCGGCCGAGGCCAGTGACCCGGGAGCGCACTCTCTCCCGCTGCTGTGTATGCTGTTTACGCAGGCCAATCTGAATGGCAGAGGCATTTTCGAATATGAGATACGAAAAAAGACGAATTTCGTAGTTTTGCGCAGCTAAATATACGGAAATTGTGAGTATAAAATAGGAACTGGCTCATATATCGAAAGAAAACGAAAAAGAGAAGCTTTTTTTGGCTAATAAAGGTAAAATAATAGAATTTTATGATTTTTAAACGGAAAATAGGTAACATTGAATTTTTACATCTTTTTGACAGAAATTTATAAATTCCGAGCCATTTCAAGAGAAAATCTGGCGAAAAATTGAAAATAGCCAATTTTACGGCGAATTAATGGAAATCGGTCAATTTTAGTCCACAAGCTCTTCAAAAAGTAAATTTTCGACCTAAATCTTCTTTAAAATGAAAAATCTGCGGTATTATTATCATTTTTTCCCTCAAAATTCGTAATTCCAAACTGTTAGCCGACGGGAAAGCCAATTAGCTCAATTTTTGAACGGCAGATCGAATAATATCGGCTGATAAAGGTCGGGACAGCCGAGTCGAGCGCTTGTCGCTGTTCCAGAGCGCAATCTGCCTACCAGACTGGGCAGATTAAGCACCGACGGGTCCCTTTTCCCTTCTTCATTCGTTCTAGTTCCACTTTTTCTCTTTTCTACCCTCTTTTCTTCACTTTAAAGCCCTTCCAATCCTTAGTTTCAGAACTTGGGCCCCATTCGGGAATGCTGTTCATATTCGTACTGGTCCCGCTTCTTGTGGTCGCGTCAGCCATCTGCCTCCTTCCAGCTCTTGTCCAATTGTTCAAGTGAGCATTAAATTTACGACTAATTCAATTTTTAAAGAAAAAAGGGATCCCGAGCAGCCGATGTACAGTTCAATAAACTTCAGAGAACTTATCTTATCGTGTATGCTTTCGCTGTAGGTAAGTTCGCTTGAGATTTTATGCCCATGGACAGCTTTCCATAATTTTCAAGGGAGTCAGGAGCCCATTTAGTTTAAAAATTTGCAGGAGGCGACTGGTTACAAGGAGCCCATCTCTATGATTTATATGAAAATGCTGGGATCGCTAAATCCTGGATCGAATGGCTGTTCCTTTTCGGCTTTCTATCTTCTCTGGTTTTTGGTACCGTAATTGGCAGCTTGGCTGATAAACTGTAAGGAATTTCTATGTAAAAAGATAGGAATTCTAGTGGTCGAAAGAAGATAGCCATCGTCTACGCCATTTTCTATATCCTAACGTGTATTACTGCAAATTTTTCAAAGATTTGGATCTTCTCCATTGGTCGAGTCTGTGGGGGAATTGCTACCTCTATATTATTCTCGGCTTTTGAATCTTGGGCTATTCATGAGAATGTTGAGGTAAGCAGCAGGCAATACGCCCGGGATCTTGGCAAAAATTCTTGGAAAGGCCCTGGGAATTGATCGCCTGACTGTTCGATTGATAGCCCAGCTCATTAATCTCTGGAAAATGGCTCCTCAGCCATTTTTTCAGCCTGTTGCTCCAAATATTGGCAGCAATTCTTCGGTAGAGCCTGGAAATTGGACCGGGTATATTTAAATCGCGGGTTAAACGCGCTAGCCACCTGGGTCTTTGATTTTTACCGCCGATTCTCACAAAAAATCCGTGGGTCGACCCGGGCAATGCAACTGCGACCGTTGGCTTGCATGGCCAGCGTGCAAAACACTGGGTTATGTGAGCATTTTTTTTGCCACAAGCTGTTGCTACCCAAAAAAAACTACAATTCAGAGAGGCTTCGAAGAATCTCAACTAAGCGTTCTTTTCTCGAATGCCGGATTACTAAACTCTGCTGTGGCTGTAATTGGTGGTATTGCTGCTCAAAAAGCTGTTGACTTTTTCGGATCTGCGTAAGTTTTTCCCCTTATTTCATAATTTCGTTTGCAGAGCTCCATTTAATCTTGCAATTCTTGATCTAGTCACAATGATTGTCCTCATCAGCTGCCTTTGGAATGAAAATTATGGTAATCAGCAGCTCAGCGTGGCTGGGAATTGGAAAGGGGCCATGCGTGCTATTTTTTCTGGTAAGAAAACTGCCAAATCTTAAAAAACTGGCCATTTTAGATGCCAGTGTCTTGTGCCTCGGGTTGATTCAATCTTTGTTTGAAGGTGTCATGTACACTTTTATTGTTCAGTGGACACCGGCGCTCAAGACTGCTTTCAGTCCTAGGGAGCTGGATCATGGCTACATTTTCGCTACATTTATGGTAGCGGTTTCAATTGGATCCAGCGGCTTTAAATATATTTCAAAAGTCATGAAACCGGAGAAATTTATGTGGTAAGTTGGCTTTTTTTCGAATTTTGATGAGAAATTTCGGAATTTTGGCATTTTAGCACTTATTTGGGTCATTTTTGCTCAAAATCTTGGATTTTTCTATTATTTCAACTTAATTTTTGATCAAAATAAGTTAGAAACGCTGAAAATTCTCGATTTCAGCCTAGTTTTCCTCCTATCCTCCACCTGCATGGCTATTCCCCTGATTTTCCCCAAGAATTCTGCTCTAATTTATGGTGGATTCATTCTATTCGAGGTAATCGTCCAATTTCGGTTAAAAGAAGTTTTTTTTTAGTTTTGTGTTGGCATTTTCTGGCCAGCAATGTCCACAATGCGTGGTGTCTACCTCCCTGAAGAAGGTCGATCCACCATCATGAACATCTTCCGAATCCCGTTGAATATGATTGTCATTGCCATGATGGTAGCGGTATGTTTTCATTTACACAGCTTATTTAAAGGAAAATTTCAGGATTTCAAGCTGCAGACAACTTTTATCATTTGCACTGTTCTTCTATTTTTGGCGGCTTTGTTTCAAGTTTTCCTGGCTTCTCGTGCTTCTCGGTATCATCATCCACCGGCACAGGAAGTACCCCTGGAGACTAAATACACCCCTGTACCACAAAGTTCCCCCGAGGAGAAGGGAAACACAGTGGAGAGCAGCGAAAAGCTAGGATTGACCCTGATCGACGAGGAGGAAGCCCACCCGGTTGAAGATCTCCCTGCCCCTCCAGGATCTCCTATTTCAATCAAGGAAGGGGATGAAAATCCCGCGGAATAATTGTTTTAAGGGTATTTAAATTCGCTTTAATGAGATTACAGTGATTGTTTTCCCGGTTTTTGTCTTTCTCTTAATTGTTATCGTATCCTCCTAGTTTTCTTTAAAACACAAAGATTTTAAATGGCTGTTTTCCCCAGGAAAAGAAGTAAAGAGTCGTAGGAATTGCTATCAAAATGTGTAACAATGGTCAGAAAACCGTTCATATTGCGCATTTCTCTGTGATCTTTGTTTTTCTTCCATTTTCAGTCATTTTAAACCAGGAAAATAATTTATTTTAATGATTAATCCCAATCCAAAATGCTGGATCACTATCAGTACTAGAAAAATTAGATCGAGCTGTGTATATTCGATGCATGGGTTCAACTTGCTTCTTGGCGGCTAATCGAAGAAAACTGAAGCATAAAAATCCGAATGGCAGCATAATTCCGCCACAAAAGAATACAGTAAACATTGTCAACAAGTCACAATTTAAATCCAGTGGGTTAAATAGATAATTTACAATGGTTGCAGTTAACATGAAGAGGTAAACCTGAAACAGGCAAGATATTTAAAGGAAAAAAGTAATGCAGTATCCTAGGAAGCAGCTAAATATGCGCAAAGGAAATAAAACTCACCACAATAATGACAACAAATCGGTTTGTTATAGTTTCCAGCTGGTTAAATTCCTCTTGCTTTTCAATTTTATTTAAATCAGACATATTCCCTGAAAATGGCGGAATTTTATAAAATTTAAACGGGAAAGACTGAAAAGGGGAAACTACTTTGGCGAAGGACTCTTCCATAGCGATCAGTGTGTAATACTCTTCTCTCAAGGAATAAGAAGACAGAAATGAGATAGGTAAACCGGTTCACATGATGAACATTTCATCTTTTTCGACTTTCCTTTTTATTGACTTCGAACTTGGGAACAATTTTGGGCTGGAAATCTTGGCGCCGAAAACGAAGAAGTATCGACTGGGAGGAAAGGTCCGAAGAAATTCTGACTTATGGAAAAGCTATTTATACCATTGGAATTGTCTCTTCGAGACGAACATGGAGGTGTTCGTCGTTTTGCATTAACACCACATGAACCGATTCTCTGGTGTACTCGTGTTTCCAAACCTAAGATCCACAAATTGTCAGTAATATTTATTGAAAAATTATAACAATTGTATGGGGGAAGACAGCACCAATGAATTTTTTATGAGACTTGTACGTAAAAAGGCAGTTGAAGAAGAAGATTCAAATTTTCATTATCACATAAATAAGAAGGCAGTGTTTAGAGATTGTCATTGGGATTTGGTGCCTATTTAGAGAAAGAATTTATGGGATTAGGAGATTTTTTTAACGGCGACCATCGGTATTCTTTATGCATACTTGGCATCGTGAGACGCGTGTTCTCAATGAACCCGCCTTCAGCGTCTGTGGCTCGGGAATCTGAAATTGTTTTCCGTTTTAGTTAAAAAATTACGGTACCTTGAATTCTTGATCATTATCGATGGTAGTCAACCAGAAGCTGAATTTATTGGCAAAATAGTGGCAGCTACCACGGGCTCCATTGCACTCGATGAAAGGAGTGGCGCGGAAATCCTCGAGGCAAGAGCCAGGGGAGGACAGAGACTGGCCACCGCCTTCAGCTCCAGCTCCAGTGTGCATGGCAAATGAGTAGCCGATCCAGAGACTGTTCCATCCAGCTGGACAGTTAGGAATCTGGATTGTCTGAGAGTGGACGGCGATGACATTGGCCGGCGCCTCGCAGACTGCACACCTGGAAAAATGCATTTTTTTATTCCAAAAATAAAAAGCAAAAAATGGCGGATTTTTCAAAATACCTGGAGATGTAGGGCTCAATTTCTTGCTCATTTACAGGCATCATTGGAATTGGGGCCGTTGTCGAGAGCCAATACGACTTGTCATTACGAGAAGCATAATTACAGACGTTGTTAAAGTCACAGAAAAGGAAAGGCATTGTGGAGAATCGCTGTAAGCATGAGCCAGCATGTCCTAAAATTTTAAATTCCCTTTAAATGAGGTTTTAATAATTACCGAGATCCTGATTATGGGACTTTTCATTTCCTTCGATGTAAAGGAGAGAATATCCGTCCCAGAGTTTTGTATGACCATCGGGACAGCGTGGCACCTCGGTGGTTTGAGAGTGCTTGACCAGGAGGAAACCATCGCGATAACTGGGTCCAGGGGCTCCAGGCGCGCCCGGGAATCCAGGTCCACCAGGCCCTAAAACAGTTTTTATAAATTAAAAAAATTAGAAAATAAAATTACCTC
Source organism: Oscheius sp. DF5033 (assembly GCA_964036215.1). Lineage (NCBI taxonomy): Eukaryota > Metazoa > Nematoda > Chromadorea > Rhabditida > Rhabditidae > Oscheius > Oscheius sp. DF5033. The sequence continues at coordinate 130,748 of CAXIWN010000006.1, forward strand.
CAGGTTGTCCATCAAGTCCAGGGAATCCAGGCAATCCAGCCATTCCCTTCTCTCCTGGGATACCAGGAGCTCCGGGGAAGCCATCTTGTCCAGGGGCTCCGGGCAGTCCTGGAGGTCCATCATTTCCTGGTGGTCCATCAAGTCCTGGCAATCCCTTCTCTCCACGAATTCCGGGAACTCCTGGCAATCCAGGCTCTCCTTTAGCTCCAGGCTGAGCCAAATTCGACGGTCCAGCGGGTCCAGGAGGTCCCATAGGTCCTTCTCTTCCAGGTTGTCCATCACGGCCAGGTGTTCCAGGGAAGCCAGAATCTCCCTTGAGTCCAGGAAGTCCTGGCTGTCCGGGCATTCCAGGCAATCCGCTGTCTCCCTTTTGTCCAGGGAATCCAGGCAATCCAGCGTCTCCTTTCATTCCCGGCAGGCCAGGAAGTCCAGCATTTCCAGGTTGCCCAGATAATCCAGCTTCTCCCTTGATTCCTGGCAATCCAGGAAGCCCATCCTTTCCAGGAAGACCCGGCATTCCGTTGTCTCCTCTCTTTCCTGGTACTCCAGGCATTCCGGGTTCTCCCTTTTGGCCAGGGAATCCGGGCAAACCAGCATCTCCCTTGAGTCCAGGGGCTCCGGGATATCCAGGCAGTCCGCCGTCTCCCTTCTGTCCAGGCAGGCCAGGAAGTCCGTCTTTTCCAGGGAATCCGGGCGATCCAGGTGGTCCAACTGGTCCAGGAATAGATTGTCCTAAAATTTTTCTATTTATTGGCCCAAAAAATTTATACCAGGTGCTCCAGGGAGTCCAGGCATTCCAGAAAGTCCCTTTTCTCCAGGTGTTCCGGGGAGGCCATCACGTCCAGGGCCACCAGGATATCCATCCTGTCCCTTGGATCCAGGCAATCCAGGAAGTCCATCTTTTCCAGGATATCCGGGAGTTCCCTTCATTCCAGGGAATCCAGGAACACCGGCATCTCCCTTGGCTCCAGGTAGACCAGGTTGTCCAGGAAGTCCAGCTAGACCGGCTTCTCCCTTAGGTCCAGGCATTCCGTCAAGTCCACGATCTCCAGGCTGGCCAGGATAGCCAGGTGTTCCCTTTTCTCCTCTGATTCCGGGTACTCCAGGCATTCCATCCATTCCAGGAGCTCCGGGAAGGCCAGGAGCACCAGATAATCCAGCTTCTCCCTTCATTCCAGGCAGGCCAGGAAGTCCGTCCTTTCCAGGGAATCCTTCACTTCCAGGATAGCCCTAAAAATTGCATTTAATTAAAGAAAACGGAAAAATATCTTACAGATTCTCCTTTGAGTCCAGGGAAGCCGGGCAGGCCATCTTGTCCAGGAGCTCCGGGGTTTCCAGGTCGTCCTTGTTTTCCAGGAATTCCGGGCAATCCCTTCTCTCCAGGAAGTCCAGGTTGTCCGATTCCAGGCAGGCCACGTTCTCCCTTCTGTCCAGGAATTCCAGGCAATCCAGAAGGTCCTTGTGGTCCACGAAGACCTGGCTGTCCAGGAAGGCCAGCATCTCCCTTCTGTCCATCACGAGCAGCCGGTCCGGGTTCTCCCTTTTCTCCAGGAAGCCCGTTGAATCCACGATCTCCTTTTTCTCCAGGGATTCCGGGCATTCCATCGCGTCCAGGGCCACCGGGATAACCACTATTTCCTTTAGGCCCAGGCAAACCGGGCATTCCAGGTCGGCCGTCTTCTCCCTTTGGTCCAGGGATTCCAGGAAGTCCAGCTAGGCCGTTTTCTCCTAGAAAACCAATTTTTTCGAATAAAACCAAAGTTAATCTTACCCTTCATTCCAGGTACTCCAGGAATTCCATTGAATCCTTTAGTTCCAGGGAATCCGGGCTGTCCAGGGGCTCCAGGAAGGCCAGGAGAGCCAGGAAGGCCAGAATCTCCCTTCAATCCAGCGACACCAGGCAATCCAGGTAGTCCATCATCTCCCTTGGCTCCAGGAATTCCAGGAAGGCCATCTTGTCCCGGTGGTCCCACGGGTCCCTCACGTCCAGGAGTTCCAGACTGGCCGGGTTCTCCCTTAGCTCCTGGGAATCCAGGTTGTCCAGGTAATCCAGGAAGTCCACTATCTCCCTTCAATCCAGGTGCTCCGGGGAAGCCACGCTGTCCTTCAAGTCCAGGTTGTCCTGGGAGGCCAGGCAATCCGCTGTCTCCCTTCAATCCTGGGAATCCAGGCTGTCCAGGGGCTCCGGTTTGAGATGATCCGGGGGGTCCTTGAGGTCCAGGGGAGCCAGGTAGTCCAGGGAATCCGGCTTCTCCTTTGGGTCCAGGAATTCCAGGCAATCCAGGTACTCCATTGAATCCTTTCTCACCAGGAGTTCCAACAGGTCCGGGGAGACCAGGCTGGCCAGGAAGACCGTATTCTCCCTAAAAAATGGATTAAAACAAGAAAAGTAGGAAAAATTACCTTAGATCCAGGAAGGCCAGGCAATCCAGAAGGTCCAGGTTCTCCAGGTCTTCCAGGGAAACCGCCTTCACCCTTTTGGCCAGGGATACCGGGGAATCCAGGCTCTCCAGGTGGTCCAGGCTGTACCAAATTTTCGGGAACAATTCCAGGAGGTCCAGGTAATCCGGGCTCTCCATCACGTCCAGGGAAACCGGCATCTCCCTTCAATCCAGGTAATCCAGGGGTCCCAGGCTGTCCATATCCGGGTTCTCCCTTGAGACCAGGCATTCCTGGCAATCCATCTTGTCCCGGTTTTCCTTGAAGTCCAGGCATACCAGGCTCTCCCTAGAATTTATTAAATTACTCTTTTCAATTAGAGAAGCCCACCTTAGCTCCAGGATATCCTGGCTGTCCAGGCTGTCCGGGTTGTCCAGGAAGTCCACCAAGGCCATCATTTCCAGGAGCTCCAGGGAATCCAGCTTCTCCCTTCATTCCAGGATATCCAGGGGGTCCAGGTCTCAATGTAAGCTGGGTTGGCTCTCCTTTCTGTCCCTGCGATCCAGGCAGTCCATCAATTCCCGGAGGTCCAGGGGATCCTGGTCGTCCAGGTGCTCCGCTCTGTCCATCATCTCCTGGATCTCCAACAGGTCCAGGAATTCCAGGAAGACCACGTTCTCCTTGGAGGCCAGGCTGTCCAGGGAAGCCTGGATTACCCTTCTCTCCCTTAAATCCAGGCGAGCAGACAGAGCAAGTTCCTCCTCGTTCTCCCTTTAATCCAGGCAGTCCAGGAAGACCGGGAGATCCATCGCGTCCATCGTATCCTTTAGGTCCGGGAGGTCCACGAGGTCCAGGAGATCCTGGCAATCCATTGAGGGAATCTCCAGGGGATCCACGTGGTCCGGGAAGACCTTGTTCTCCCTTGCGACCTTCCATTCCATTTAATCCGGGTCGTCCATCCTTTCCTGGTAATCCAGGAATACTGGCTCCTGGTGTTCCACGCGCTCCAGGTTCACCTTTAGGTCCAGGCAGGCCGGGATTTCCCTTGGGTCCAGGAATTCCAGGATTTCCTGGGTATCCGCTGTCTCCCTTATCTCCTTTAGCTCCGGGAAGTCCTTCCATTCCCGGCAATCCAGGGGCTCCGGGGCCTCCAGGTTGGCCAGGAGGTCCTTGAGGTCCAGGGCCTCCGGGATATCCATCAGTTCCAGGCGGTCCAGGGTTTCCAGGTCGTCCGGGGAGTCCAGGAGGTCCTGGTGGTCCATCGGTAAAGCTTCCGCCCTAAAAATTACGGTAATTTTAAGGAAAATTGCCTACTCCAGGAGGTCCAGGGGGTCCAGAATTACCCTTCATTCCATCTCTTCCAGGATATCCGGCTTCTCCCTTTTGACCAGGGAGTCCAGGCAATCCGGGCATTCCTTCCACTCCACGATCTCCCTTATATCCAGGAGGTCCAGGATTTCCGTTTCTTCCTTCTTTTCCCTAAAATTCGTAAATAGCCATTTAAAAAAGTCAACAAACTCTCGGTCCAGCAGGTCCTGGCAATCCCTTTTCTCCTCGGCCTCCTGGTAATCCTGGCTGTCCAGGGATTCCAGGATTTCCTGGGTAACCGCGGGTTCCAGCTTCTCCAGGTTCTCCCTGTAAATATTCACGTTAGCAATCGTTGCAGGAATCCGTAAAAGACACAGAAATGACACACTAACCAAGGGCACTCGTCTAATAAACTAAAGAAAATAAAAGAAGCATAAAAAGGCCATGCGGAGAAGTAGCGGAATAAGCGGGAAAAAATGTGTTAAATTTTACTATAATTTTTAGCCAGTTCTGAGTGCGGTTTAAAGGTCTAAAATTTGGGTTTAAAAGAGCAAAAATCCTGTAAAAACTGCCGTTTTTCGGATTTTTAACGGTGAAAACATTTAAAGGAAGAAAATAATCAAGAACTGGCTAAAAATTCTACTAAAAATAGAGAGAAAACTAAGAAGAAAACTGAGAAAAAGAAGACAAGAGGTTAGTCCAGCTACAGGTTCTCTCATTTCTTCATAGAATTTTCTCTCTTTCTCGCATAATTTTCTATGTTTTTTTTCTTGCCTTTTCGCCCTTCTCTCCGATTTCTCCCTTGGGCCCGACAATGGTGCCCTTGGCCATTGTCGAGGCGATTGGTCCTGGGGCACCGGGCGGTCCCCTCGGACCTGGATCACCCTACAAAACAAAAAATAAATCCTCATCTGTACCTTTATTCCTTTTTCTCCCGGTAGGCCACGAGGTCCTACGATTGACCCGCTGCCGGTGAATTCGCGTGGCCCGGGTGGTCCCGGCGGACCCTGTGGACCCATATCACCCTAAACACAAAAGTCCACGTCTACCCTGTTTTTGCCTAATATTTTCTTCTGTATTTTTTTTTCGGGTGACGGGGATGGGTCTCTTCTCTCCACAGGATACAGCTCTATTTAAAGAAAAACACCAACACGCCACAAATTACAGTAATTTTGGCCATTTTTACCAAAACAGTTGAATATTTTTGTCGAAAGTTACAAAAAATCCGGGCCACACCAACATTTTCAAGGCGATGTGTAATTTCCTTGTGTTTTTTTTAATTTCTGCCAAAAAGGGAAGCTACACGCCGTCTTTTAATATTTTTCTTTTAAGAAATAATAACAGCCTCACAGGATCTCCCTTGGGTCCAACAGTTCCAATACCGGGGTTACCGGGCATTCCAACTTCTCCTGGTGGTCCTCGAGGTCCCTGAAAACTTTCTGTCTTGCTGTTTTCTCTCTCAGCGTGTTCATTTGTCGCCTCAGATCGTAAAGCCCACGAATCTTGTAGGTTTTTCGGTTCGCAGCTGTGCTGCAGATGTGAGGCAGAATGTCAGACGCAGAAAAATTTGCCATTTTCCTGAGAAAATATCAAAAATCGGGTCGATTTTGGGGGTAGAATATTCAGAATTTTCCGCTTATTTTTGGTAGCCAGAGAAAAAAAAACAGAAAATTGCTGAAAATCGCAAGGAAATGCATCGAAAAAGTACTAGCGAATTTAATCCAATATTTACACGGGCTCTTTCCCAGGTTACTGAATTTTCTAGGATGATTTTAAAGGTTTAAAACCCTAAAAACTCACGGCAAGACCCATATCTCCTCGATCTCCTTTCTCTCCTGGATATCCATCTCGTCCAGGGGCTCCTGGAAGACCGGGCATACCCGACATACCGGCGTCTCCCTAGAATTTTTCCGGTTTTCTTTAAAATTTATACCACTTACCTTTTCTCCGGGTGCTCCGAGGCTACCAATAGCTGGTTCTCCCTTCTGTCCATTCATTCCAGGAGGTCCAGGGAATCCAGGCAATCCAGGTGGTCCAGGCATTCCGGGAATACCGGGCGCCCCATCGGTACCATTACATCCATCCCATCCAGGGGCTCCTGGGGGTCCAGGCTCTCCTGCCAGGCCATTTTTGCCATCATTTCCAGGGAATCCGGGCACTCCGACTGCTCCTCGGTCACCTTTCATTCCCATTGGGCCGGGTGGTCCTTGAGCTCCTTTTTGGCCTTTGGGACCGACGAGGCCTTCAGGACCGGGAAAACCACGAATTCCTGGGGGTCCGGGAGGACCTTGAGGTCCTGGAGATCCCTGAAAAACATCTCTATAGTTTGGGATTGGTCCCTTTCTTCTTCCAATTGGCAGAGCAGTTGCACTCAGTGCCAGATCACTCTCGGGCCCGCTGCCAGCTGCCACAGACGGCAGGTCCCCCGATGTAACAGGCTCGATCCAAGCTAATGAATCGATGGCTGAGAGCCAGTGCAGGAGGGAAAGAGAAATCTGCACGGGCAGAAGATCACAAGAGAAGAGGGGAAAATGGTGGAGAAAAGGACAAAATAAACAGCTGGTTTGGGTTGTCATATGAGAGGTTTTTGAGGGAGGGAAGTGCTAAAATCGGAGGCCACTAAAAATTTGCTTAAAACCTCCTGGATTTCTGAGTTGATGAAGCAGTGGAGTTAAATTTTTATGAGGTACAAAAGTTTAGCAACATTTTTTACAAGAAAATTCCAGGTTTAGGGTAGAATTTCAATTTTGGAAGCTAATTTGTGGGATTATGATACCAACAATACAAATTTAGATTGTTAGCTGTAAATTAAGCATTTCTGACTATTTTTCAGGATCTAACCAAGATTTTTAATAGAAAATGTACTGAAATTCGTAAAAATTCGTCAATTTTGACTGTAAAACTTTTTCTGTTGGTAAAAATAAGGTGTGAACCTATTTTTCTGATCAAAAACAACCAATTCTGCCTATTTTTCGGCACCAAATGCTATAGATCAGCCTAAAAGACGAAACGGGACGACAGGAAGAAATATTCAGGGTAAAAAATATTGAAAATATTAAAAAAAGCCACTTACCATGGAACCTTTCTCTCCAACACAGAAGCATCCTCGGTTGGAACAGTCACGGCACGTCTGCTGCTGAAAATTTGTGGATTACTACCCGATTTTTGGGGTAAAAATTGGTGAAATATCCAAAATTTTGGATAATTTTCTAAAAAAAATCGGTGGTAGTCTAGAATTATTCCGTTTTTTACAGGTGACGGTACTTTCTATCCCATTCCTCAGTTCTTTGCATAAATTTCTGGGCTCTTTGTCCAAATTTCCGCCCCTTTCCAATTTCTCTTACTCTGGCTCAACTTTTCTGTCTACCAGGCTCGAAAGCCCTCTCTATTAGACGGACGGAAGGTGAGCAACTGTTGTCCGAGACTGATAAATGGTGCGCCTGTCCCTCTCTCGGCCCCCGTTAGCCGCTTGGACGTCGGTCATCCCGAGGTCTTGGGCAGACAGCGGGTTTTTGGCGGGAGCCGACTACTCAGGTCAACTGAGGGCAAAGTATGATTCCAAAAAAAATGAGCAAAACATTTTTTTAAATTAGTTTCCCCGCCTGTATACACACGCCGCAAACCACAACTTTTTTTTGTTTTCCTCCTGTTGAAAATGTCACTTTAGCGGGGGCTGATGATTTAGACAGGAAAGACCTCTCCCCCGGTCCTACTACAATTCACCCTTTTTCTGTCTACATTGCTCAGAGGAGGGAGACATATTGAGGCCATTAGAAGCCTGAGAGATGGGGAAGGGGGAGAGGACGAGTAATAAACAAAGTTGCAAGGCTGGCAAGAGGCAAAGAGGGGGATAAACATTGTGGCACATGTGCCAGATGCTGGGTATTTAAGATTTTGTAAATTATGGGCCCTATAAATTTCAAATAATCTATGAAATTGATTTTCTAATTAAAATGGCCGTCGAAATTGGGGAAAACTCCCAATTTTCCCGCTTTTTTTGCAATAAAAATTTAAATATTGCGAGCTACTAAAGATTTTTCTTTAAATCTAGGCTTTCCAGGACATAAAAAGCAGAAAAAACTCACCGAATCTACAACTGTGACCAATAAAAATGCTATGGATGTTAGCAGCAGAAGTGGCCTGAAAATTTATCAATTTTAAAGGGAAATTCTATCTGAAATCCTTAATTTTAACCGTATTCCCCCCTTCTTGAAATAATTTTCCCTGACACAAAGAGTGCAACTTGTGTGCCATTCTGCACGGGACGCCTGTCACGATTTTGCTGACAGATATCAGAGGATGAGCCCGATGGAATCCGAGAGACAGCTCTCTACTACTATCATCATTGTTGACAACTGGGGAAATTTTGCAAGGGCTTTTTGTGGTAGGAAAAAGCTGTGGCGATGTAACTTTCACATGGAAATTGTCAAAAATCCTTAGGAAGTTGCAGGAATTCAACCTGCCGCTTTTAGAGAGGAACCCGTAGCTTTAGCCACTTCGCTATGGGATTTCGTAGTGGAAATTCATCCGATAAATGATACTGGTGCCCATTTTGGACCACAAACAAACATAAGGAGTCTTGAATGAGAACAAAATGGAGAAAAAAAAGAGATTTTGGTGAATAAAAAGGCACATTTGGGTCCTGGTTGGAAAAATAGCGGTAATTGAAGATATGAGAAAATTGTAAAACGATCTGGAAGACGCAAATTCACGTTTTTATTGAAAGCCGTCAACTGGACCTGCAGGAAATCATTGCCCATTTTCAGGCAAGTGGTTCCTAGAGGTTAGGCTTCAATATACGCTGGAAAAACTCCAAAATTCTGGTGAATATGCTGAATACCATCAAATGCAAGCTAAAATTGTTGAAATCAGAGCTAAAGATGGCTGGAAGTCTAAATATTGGACTAGGCATAAAATAATGGGTTATGGAAGATAAAATGAGTTTCTAAGCTAGTAAAGAACGAGATTTCGGCAATTTTTAATCTAGAAAAAAGGGCGTTTTCCAAATTGCTGTGAGTGTCCAACGTTCTCCTCAAAATTCAAAATAGCGGGTTCCCTGAATTCCATTGGCGTTCTCATCCAAAATTCAGGAGGAAATATAAAAATTTATAGCCAGAAATACGGAGAAAAGGCGAAGAAATGACGGAAAACTGCCTACTGTAGGCGCGAAAGAAGAAATTTGAAGGTTGAGATGAAAGGAATAGGAGAATAAGATATTTTGATAGGAATACAGAGCCGATTTCAGGGTTTTAAAGGCGATTTTTCCCTATTTCTAAATAGTTTAAAACCTACCACAGGGGCAACTTGTGCCTCATGGTGGTCTCCTTCTTCTTCTAATAAAAGTTTGGCCAAGTTCGGAGAATCTCTCTCCGGATGGTGGTGGTGACGGCCCTGAAGGAAGGAGAGAGCAAGTGGTCCTTACAGAGAGAGAGCCTAGAGGGCGTAGATTGTGGGCGTGGCTGGGCCGTCGACGACGGTACGACTGGGCACCTCGAGAGAGTGGCAGACTGGCGGAAGAACTGGGAGAGACGCCTGTTTGACTGGAGAATCAGAAACTGGGAGAGAGAGCCGCGGTGTAAACTCCCCGAGATCTTTTGAGGATTTTAGGGAGAGAGAGCAGGTGAGAAGGGTCCTGAAGCGGGGAGAAGATCAATCACCCGTCAACTTGGGCACTGACCGCACTCGAAACTCTTGTCGAGGTGGAAAAGAGGACAATTTGGGGCACTTTTAGATGATTTTCGCTTTTAAAGGGCGTTTTAACCTTTTAAATCAAAGAATTCCAAGCTGGAAATTCCAGTCACAGTACGCTTGTAAACATCGGACAGAGAAAATCCGATTTTTTTTTCTAATTTTTAGGAGAATTGATCATGTTTTACGGCTTCAGCCTCTCAAAAATGGTTTCAGCCCTTTAAAAACACGGTTTAGACCTTTAAATGAGCCATTTTTAGCTAAAAAATACCACAAATTCCAGTCGAAAACCTGTAAACAACGGGCGCAACGTGCAAAAAATCTAACATTTCAATCAAAATGACGTTTGTAAACTTCGTGCACGGAATTCACCCTAATTTCTATCATTTTTTAAATCATTTTTCATTAAAGGAACAGTCCGGGCTTACGGTAGGAAGAGCATGCGCACGCAGAGTACGTAGCACTCAAATTACGTATTTTGTAATTTGGAACAGCGTGCATTTTTGGACTTATGTAATTTATGCATTGTTTCTCATTTTTGTTACTTGCAAAATAATCGCCATAATATTGTAAGTAGAAACAGCAAAAAAACTAGAGTAAATAATTTAGAAAATCAAAGAAAATGCTAAAAATAATTTTGAATTTTTCAAATTCGAACGCATTTTCGCGGTTCGTGTGCACACGTGAGCACGAGCGTCCCCCTAGCCTGGACTGTTCCTTTAAGTAAGAATCCTTGTTTAATTTCTTATCCAGCTGCTTAACTGTGGTTTCGCAACATTTCCCCTTCCTTGACCAAAATGTTCAAAATTTACACTTCGAGTAGCCGGCAGCAGTTCCTTTTCTCAAATTTCCCGAATCCCGAAAGAATTGCTGCTGTCACCTGGGCAAGTGCACTTTTTTAACTCTGATTTTCAATCAGTACCCGTGTATTTTCTCCTTTGCCTAGGAGAAACTGCAACATATCGCAACATCTGTCGGGGTAATTCTTCTCTTGTCCTAGCAGCGGCTGGCGGCTATAAAAACGGTCAACTAGGCTCCGTAGAAAAACATCTTCCGCCGTCGCTGGTTGCCCCGTTAAACTGGCACCACCGGCCATCTGCACTCTCTCTTCTTGCCCCTGGTGCTCGTTCCCTCTCTCGTGGAGGGTAAGTAAAAGAACGACGAGAGCCTCATTTATATCCGCTCCTATTTCTTGACGAAGGTTTTTCTTCTCGGGCGCTTGAAAAGTAGAGAAAACAGCTGGTGTTTACAAGGAGAAAAGCCCGACACAGTTGTTGTCTGAATAATTATCAAGAAAATAAAAGAACAGTTGATGAAAATAAATATTTATCTGCAAAATATAGTACAAAATGAGAAAAAGAATTACTGATGTCTTCTTGCAACGAAATGCTGCTCCTCATCCCATAATTCTTCGACTTCTCCACGGGCGGCTTTAGCTGCTTTTTCCTTTTCTCGAACGGCTTTCCATATCTCAATGTCACGCCAGTCTGCCTGAAAGGAAATAAATTAATTAAAAAAAATTGATAAATACAAACCTTTTCAAAATCTGGACGAAGATTATGTGTTCTTGCTTTGGATTCATATTGTTTTCCAAAGTTGAAGTGCTCATTTTGTCCATAAATTTCATCATCATCAGCTTTAGTATCCAATAATTTGATTTGATCCTTCCAATCGCCATCCGGATCGCTGGCTGCTTTTTCCATAAGCCATTTGAGCTTCTTCTGTCGCTTCTTTTCCTTCTTCTTTTCTTTCTTCACCTTCTTTTTGTGCTTCTTGACAACCTTTCTCATCAGTTTTGTATCTTCATCATTCTAAAATAAAATAAATTAATAATCGAAAAAATTGCATACCTTCAGCGCAATAATTCTGTTTCTCTTGCGTTCTTCAGCTTCTTCAATACGTCGTATATCTGCTTCAGCTAAAAGAAATAATTAAACAATGTTATACAAAGAAAATCTTACAAGGTTTATGTCGTACAATTGGCTTCGGTGCACATCCTTCTTCCCACAATCGCTTTGTTTCTTCATCAGCATCTTCCCTATATTTTGGTACTTTGTATTCCTCCACGTGATCAACTCTCAAGATACGTTTTAACAGCTGAAACAAACATAAAACATTGAAAATAACTTAAACTTACAGTAATTCCATTAAAATTATCTACAGCAAGTGTTGTACTTCGTTGATCTTGATAGCAGAGGAAACAGAATCCTTTAGACTTGCCAGTTTTCCTATCTCTGATCAAATTGATGTTCATTACTTCACCATACCTGAAAATAAAAATTTAACATTGTCTTCGATTTATATTCTGCATATTTATAACCTCTAAACAAGCGCGGAACTTCCAGTTAACATATGTGCACTTTGCGAAAGTTTGTTTACGCGCAAGAAGCTCATACGGTGAAGCATTATAAACAATTTCTACGAGAAGAATTTCCAGAAGGTGAATTTCTATGAATAAATTCTGCTCTTCAAATTTTTCAGCTGCCTACGCATAATTTTTGCAACTTTTCAGCAGCCTAGTACAGAGCCATCAAGCGGCATCGTCTCTAATTTTACATCCTCTGGCATTTGTGGCAGCTGTTGTCTATGAGTCATCGAGCTGCATTGTAATAGAAATGCGGCGCCCTCTGACCCTCTTTGAGATGAAATGACCAGGGAGCATACTAATTCTTGTTGCGAATATTCTTGACAATGCCTAAATATGAAGAAATATAGCATTACTCACTGTGAAAAGACGGCAATAACATCTCCTTCAGTTAAATCGTATGGCAATCCACCAATGTAAATCCATGCAGAGTCCTTGTATTTACGATGCCATGATTTGCCTTCTTCACCGGCTGTTCCTAGCGCTATTTCACGCTCATTTAATTTGTTCTGGTTCTTGATATTTGTTATTGGATTCATCTTCCTGAAAAAAAATAATATAAGTGAGAATAAGGAAAGAGAAGAAAGAAGATTGAGAATTCAGATAAGTAGTAAATGAATAACACAAAGTATATGAGCAGCTGTTTTATCAACAAGTAAGCTGTTTTAAAGCATCAAAAGAGATTGAAGTATGTGTAAATTGAAAAAGAGACGTAAAAATGTTGATAAAACAAGATACACACGCTACTATAAGATAATTTAGCGTTGTTGCATCTTTTTAGCTTCAATCAATTGTTGTTTTTGATTCTAAAACATCAAAATAAATATAAGAAGAAGATTGAAAAAAATAGAAGTAAGATTATTATCAAATCGAAATACACACTTTTCTCTGTGTAAATTTAGTTCACTTGCATCCTTTTAGCTTCAAGCAATTGTTGTACTTGATTCTAAAACATCGAAATGAAAAAGAGAAGAAGAAGATTGAAATAAACAAGCAGGACTACAAATAGATCGTGATACATGTGCTGCTAGCTGATAATTTAGCGTTCTTGCATCTTTCTTAACTTCCATCAACTAGTTTACAAGTAGCTACTATAGCAAATCAATAAGCATATGCATTCAGACAGTCAATAGCTCTTTCTAGGATGATGTTCGAACTAAAATCAATATTGTAAGATCAGCTAATGTTGTTGAATTGCTTGAGAAGTATTATAATTTGCCAAATGGATCTGTAATTTGAAAAATATAAGCAAGAGCATTTCTAAATCAAAATATTGGCACTTTCATGGCTTATTTTTGCTTCTCAAAGCAATTTGTAGCTGTGATAAATTGCTGCGACTCATTTGCTTGTACTGCTAGGGTTCAAATAATATCAAAGTAAGTGGAAGCAACTAAAAATTGAAGCATATGAGAAAGAATTTTAAGAAATCAAGAAAGCAAATGCATTCAATCGTCAAATATTGTTCTAGCATATTGTACTAGCTGGTAATAGTTCCTGCAATTGTTTTGCTTATTATCACAGTATTTTTATGACATATTAGCACATTAGCAAGAATAAAAATGCATAAGAAAGAAGAAAAAAACGTCGACGCGAGCTAAAATGAATTTCGAAAACGAAATTCGCAAGCGTTGATCGGCACGCATCGGCGGGAATTTGAATTATTGCAGAGGTTTTTTGAGATTATCACAATCAGATTCACATTTTGGCTAAAATAACCCGATAGAAATAAGTATTTGAGGCTAAAAAATAAGAGCACATGATGTACCGGTCAGAAAAATATCGAATACAACTAAAAATCAAACTAAAAAGAATTGAATAAGCCTAAAATAAGAAGAAAAACTAAAAGAAATCGACATCTTCAATAACTGGGCTTCTTTCTCTCATAGAAAACGAAGGAGGCGCTGTAGGATAAGTTGGAACGACTATTTCACGATCTTGGTATGGCCGTTGGCGTTTATCCTATAAAATTATAGTATTTTGAGGCATTTTTAGGGGAAAACTCACATATTTGGTCACGTAGAAGCTAACAAAGCACCATAATGGAACAGAAATGATTACTATCAATCCGACGATGTTTGAACGGACGATTTTCCCTGAAATAATTCTACTTTATTGGGAGAAATTTAATAAAACAAGAAAATTGTGCTATTTTTTAATTTTTCTTATTTTTACAGCAAAATTCGATTAGAAAATTGTGGGAATTGAATATTTCCTAATTATTTCTATGGATTTGCCGGTTTTCGTCTCAAAAATGGTAAAACTCCAGAAAAATAAGAAAAATTTAACTAAAAACCCACAAAATGTACTGCCATCCTGAAATGCGCTCAAATAATACGTCACATAATCGGCGACTTCTGTAATACATCGAGACTGAAATGAGCTACTTTTTCGCATAAATTTAGGGAAAACCAACATTTTTACAATATCCCTGGACGCACCAGTTACCATCCGCCAGATCTTCTGCTCCTTCTTCAGGGAGACATGGCCCAGTGCCATTATTTCCACGGCAACAGCGACGGCAAGAGAGATGCACTAAAAAATGGTTAAGGATTCATAAAAACTGCGGGATAATATGGATTTTTTTGGGAAAATTAGGCCCCTTGGCGTTTATTTTTAGGAAAACAGGCCGACTCTTTAAGATTCTGGTCGACTCGTCGTGGCTGACAGTTGGGAGCTTCATTTTTTGATAAACTGATTGCACTATCTTGTAGCTCTCAAAGAGCTGATTCTAGCAGTATAAAAATCTCCTCTAGAAGTCCCAATTTTTCTACCCCTACCCGCCGAAATGGCCAGTTGGTTGATGATTTGGCCTAATCTTCCCATTATGGGGTACCCCCTCCTTGGTGGGGCTATTTCCAGGCCCTCTCTTGGTGAACCAAGTATACCACTGTGTTCAGCGCCTAAAAATGTGTGTGACCAATACCAGGAAAGCTTTAAAAGTGGCCATTTTTAGGGCTCTAGGGCCCAAAATACCTCCGAATCCTATGATCCCAAAGAATTTTTCCCCAATTTTCTACTTGGCAATTCGGGCCGCTCTCTCTCTCTCTTTCCCCATGGATCGGGCCGCTCTCTCTCTTTCCCCATGGATACTCACATTCTTCACAGATACAGCTCTTCTTCCCAATTTCTGGCCTTTCACAATATGGAACACAATTTCCAGCTTGACATTCTCCATCATCTGCACAATTTGTCCCGTCTTCTATAGGCTTCGGTGACGGACATTCGCCCGACTTTCCTCTGAATTGTTGAATATTTTCCAATGGTCCAACTTACGTGCAATAACTGGTAGATTTACATTGCCACGTGTCTTGCGGAAGGCAGACATGTGACGAATTTTCAAAGGAACAGGAAGATGAGCAGCAGGGCATGTTGAGAGGGGAACATTGCGCACTGGGAAGGAGGGTGCAATTCCGGGAACAGCAGGATAAATCGGTCGATGTGGGGAGAAGAGCTCCTTCGTCGCATTGCTCTCCTTCTTCGATTACGCCATTTCCACAGAGACTAGCCTGCTCGACTTCAAAGCAGCGATTCCAGCGACGTTGAAGCGTTTTACGGATCATGTGGGTGGAACAGGGAGAGAATTTCTGCAATTTTCAAGATAATTCAGGCAGTACTTTAACCGAGTCTGCTATCAAAAAATAACCCAGGATTTCTTCTACAAAATGAGCTATTTCTCATAATTTTTGTTGAAATTTAAAGAGGCCGCGAATTTTTTAAAATAAAATGGGCGCACTGGCACAAATTTTTATGGGAGAAATGGCGGTAAATCTGGGAAGAATTCAATTTCCAGGCAACTTTTTGAGCGCCTACAAAAATTAAAAATGTACAGTAATCCTTACATTATTATTTTGATCGTATCCAACTTGAGCAAATGAATTCATAATATATTTCCCGCCTCTTCTAAAATCAGGGACACAGGTTTCATTCAGCCCAATGATTTCATGCAGCTTTTCGTCATCGTGGATGGCTCCCCAAGTGTGTCCATATTCTAAAAATTGTGAAAAGTCTTAAAAAATAAAAAAATTACCGTGTGCCACGACAATTTCCGCCTCTCTTGTGACCAGGGGGTAATCTTTCTTGTTAGCGTTTCCTATGACACTTGAAAACAGAGTATTGTAAGATCCGGTACGGTCTCCCATCTAATTTAAAGAATTTTTTGGAAATTTAAAGGGGTACCTGTCGAGTCTCTGAGCAGATTCCCCCATTCATTGTGTCATCCGTAGCGACGTAAGCTAAACCCAAAGTAGCGCCATCGAGAAATGACTGGGCTGTGAATAAATGGACGATACAGAATTTTGGGCTTGATTCAAGACGAGTAAACGCCTGAAATCGGACTATTTAAACGTTAAAATAGTAATTTTACCTCCAAGAGTCGACTACTACTCCAAATCCCGCCATTCTCCGTGTCATTTCCATTATAATGACCGTATTCCACTGTTGGTCGATCCCATATCTTCAGTTCTTTAATAGAGAACCCAAAATTATAAAATCGACCCCGATTCTCGACACGATCTTCATTATCCTCGTCCCAATTGACCGCTTGAAAGATTTCATTCACTTTGGCTATTGTGTTCATCTAAAAAATCCAAAAATTCCGGGAAATAAAGGAAAAACTCACGATATATCTGGCCGTTGTGGCTTTGTCACCTTTCCCGACTACTTGGAAAAATCGATGATCTGCTACTATTTTTAAAGGACAGCGATTTTTCTTCTCGTTAGATAGAGTGGGAATAGTCCGCTGGGAACGGACATAATCGTGGAAGGGATGTTGCCTTTTTTGGCGGTAACTGTGGGTCTAAAATGAGGGATTTGGATGATAAATTAACCGCGTGGTACTCACCACCACGTGGTAACCGTAAAAAAAGAACCAAAAATTACCTGCGGTGCCCACAATGGCTCTCCCAACTGACTTGCTATCCTCTCATTGTTTATGGAACTTTCTTTATAGGCCAAAGTTTCTCCATCGCCTTTTTCAGGCAAATGTTGGCGTGCTGGTTCGAAGTGGATAATCTCCTGGCCGTCTCGAACTGATCCTAGGTACGCACCGCTAGGTAACCGGTTTATTTGTACCCTATTTGAGTGATTTCCTAGAATTTTTACATTTCTTTTAGAAGAGAATCCTACCTTTTAGATGTCCGGTGTAAAAATCTCCGATTCCTGTTAAAATCTCTCGTTTTTGGCTGTCAACTACTCGAAAATGAGGATGAATTCCAGGGGGACGTGTCGCATGGACTAGAGCCTTATAATTCTTTCCTAAATTTAAAAAAGAGGTAAATCTAGGGGAAAGGATTACCAAATGCTGTAAATTCTAGGATTTCCCCCTCTTTATGATGTTTGCTAGGTTTCTGGCTGATGTGAACAATCTCATACGGGACATTTATTGCTTGTAATTCTGAAAATTATTGAATATTCATTAAAAAGGATGGAAACCAACCTATGAAATTCAAAAATACTACGGTCCAGAAGACTTCTAGCATAGCATCGCACTGAAAAATGACTTTTATTAGAGGAAAACAGTTGAAAAAGACCGCGATTGTTCAAAAGTTCCTCAAATTTTCAAAGTCTTGGTTTGGAAAAAGGCCGAAAATATGAAAAATTAAAATTTCCTTTATAAAATTGAAGAAAACTGGGCGGAAATTTGAATTACTAAATCTAAACAAACAATTTCAACATTTTCCAAAAACCCTGCAGCATTCGGCAACAATCCGCAAATTTCCGCCACCATTAGCCAAGTAACCCCGGGTCTCGCCACGTTAGTCTCAGTTGGTCTGATCGTTGGTTTTAGAATACCAATAATTCACTTCCCTTTTCCAGATTTTCCATAGATTTTTTAGCATTTTTCGCTTTCAATTTACCCATTTTTTCCCGCTTTCAGAGATGGCTGACCTTGCTCAACACGCCATCCCGGCGGTTGACATGATTAATGCAACCTCAAAACTTCAACTGGAAGCTGTTGAAGTGAGTTTTTTCTTTAAATTTTCCTTTAAAAAGGGGCTATTTCCAGGTTCGGGCAAATAAACCCAACTGGGGCTCATATCTTCGTTCTCAGATGATCCCCCAAGAGGATTACAACTTCATCACCGCGTATGAAAATGCTAAGGTTGGGTTAAAATTTGCTTTAAATAGAAAATATTATAGAATAAAGAGGAGAGATCCGCCGTGTTGGCTGCTAATGATGAAAATGGACAGGCTGTTCGCACTATTGTCAATTTGATTACAAATGTGGCTAAGGATCAAAATGTTCGATATGTGCTGACTCTTCTGGATGATATGCTTCAGGTAAACTGGTTTTTGCACTATTTCTTGGTTAAAAAAAATGCCGGGCCTCTGCCATTCATGTTTACCGCCCTTTTACATGTCCTTTACCCAATTTTAAGACGCGGAACTCCATTTTACCCACCAGAATGGCTTATTTCTGCCCAGAATATTAGCAAAAAAACCCTAGGACTATCCGGGGACCGAACCCGCGACGATTTACCCAAATTTTGCGCCCTGAATCAACTTTTGACCCATAGAAATTAAGTAATCTAGCAAGCATCTTTAGAAAAATCCCTAGAACAAGCAAAGGGATCGATCTTGTGTCTTCCAGTCCTTTATATGATCAAAAAACGGCTTCGACTATAATTTTCCCTTTTAGGAGGACAAATCCCGCGTGGAAATTTTCCATAGCGCCGCCAGAAAGCAGAAAAGAACCGCTTACTCCTGGTTTATTGGAATCCTTCAGCGCCAGGACACTTTCATCGTTAATCAGGTAATTTTTTAAAGGATTTATTTAATTTATTTTTTTCTTTTTCAGATGAGCTCAATTATCGCTAAGCTGGCCGTTTTCGGCTCTCCTGCTTCTTACATGGAAGGATCCGAGCTCAATTACTACTTCTCCTTTTTAAAGGATCAGCTCCGCACGGTAAGTTCTTCCAAATTATTTTTCTTTAAAGAAAACTTTAAGACAAATGAGTACATGAACACCACAGCTCGCTGCCTTCAAATGATGCTGAGAATCGAAGAATATCGCCAGGCTTTCGTCGCTTCTGATGGAATTCAAGCCATTGTCAGTGCTTTGACTGGCAAAACCAATTTCCAACTTCAATATCAGCTTATCTTTGCTCTTTGGTAAAAAAACATTTGAAAAAAAATGTAAGGAAGTTTTCAGGTGCTTGACATTTAGCCCATCCATCGCCAGTAAGGCTCCGTCAATGGGAATTATTGCAGCTTTGGGTGATATTCTATCGGAGAGCTCAAAGGAAAAAGTCGTCAGAATTATTTTGGCCACTTTTAGCAATATTCTCAATAAGGTAAGCTGGTTAAAGGTATAAAACGGCCGAAAAACACGGAGGACGTCTAAATTAGCCCATTTTTGCGATAATTTCCAGTTTTTAATGGAACTGCAGTGCTTGTTCCTTTAAATTAGCCCGAAAACCAAAAAAAAATCCTGCTTTTTCAGGTCGAAGAACGAGAAATCAAGCGGGAAGCCGCTCTCCAAATGGTCCAGTGCAAAACCCTCAAAACTTTGGAACTCATGGACGCTAAGAAATACGACGACCCCGATCTCGAGGTATTTTTCCCCCTTCTCTCTCAAAAATTTCGATTTACTAGGAAGATATCGAGTTCCTGAACGAGCAGCTCCATCTTTCTGTCCAGGACCTCAGCTCTTTTGACGAATACTGTAGCGAAGTTCGCTCGGGACGTCTTCAATGGTCTCCAGTCCATAAATCTGACAAATTCTGGAGGGAAAATGCCCCACGATTCAATGAGAAGAACTTTGAATTAATTAAGTAGGAATAACATTTGATACAATAATAAATTCTGCCCCTTTTAGGATCCTTATCCGCCTCCTGGAGCATAATCAAGATCCCCTGATCCTTTGTGTAGCTGCCCATGATATTGGAGAATATGTCAGGCATTATCCGAGAGGAAAAACGTGAGCACTTTCTTTATTTTATTAATTAAAATATGGCGAATCCGATGGTGAAAGCCATTTTTGAATCCAGCAAGATTTTCTGGAGATACGGGCGCGTTATTTGAAAAATGGCTGGCGGAAGGATTCAAAAATCGAAAAATAGGTCGAAATCTAATTTTTCGGGATTTCTGACTCATTTTTTAGGATTACCAAGCTTTCCCGGATCTTATTCCATCTATATCCCAAAATATATCAATATTTTTCAGTGTAATCGAGCAATACCAAGGAAAACAGGCGGTGATGAGACTCCTAACAGCCGATGACCCAAATGTCCGTTATCATGCCCTTCTAGCCGTGCAGAAATTGATGGTCCACAATTGGGAATATCTCGGAAAACAAATAGACAATGAAGGAGGAGAAGCTGTAGCTGTAAAGTAATCGAAATTTAGGCATGACAGTAGCTAGTTTCACGCCAGTTTTGTGATATTTTTACTTAGAACCATTCCATTTGTGATCCTCTTCTGATAACATTGTACATCCAAAATTATATTCCCCTACCCGTTTTGTATGATATTCTCGAAAAATTTCCTAGATGAATTATTAATATACAGGTCTTTTAATAGAAAAACTGAAAACTTGAAAAACTGAATTCCCTGGCTATTAAAAAAATTCTTTATCAATACAAATACCATAAAACAAGAAATTATAAAAATAATCTAATTATCCAGTAGAACTCTTCCTCGAGTGTCAACCTTAACCACAGGTGGAGTTCCGGGTTCAATTTCCGGCTTGAGACCACGTTTTGGCGGCTTCCAAGCTCCTTTTCTGGGTACCATGGCGATACACTCAGGAATTGGGCAGACACTGAAAATTCCATTTTTTAAACCCATTTTTTTCAGTCCCTAAATTACCTGTAACAGAGGGTACAACCAGTACAATCGTCTTCATTGACATGTGGTAGATGGGTCTTGGCATCGAAGGAAATTGCCTGGTAGCCACTGTCGTTACATGTCATGTAACATTTTCCGCAGTTGATGCACATATCCTGGAAAAATTGGGTCATTTAAAGGGCTACTTGAGATAATTTTAATCTGAAACCCTGTCGTATGCCCGCAGTTAGCAAAAAACGCTCAAAATTTTGTTTTAGCAGCCGCTGATTCGATCCCCTCTGCGTCCTTAGAATTTTTGAGGATTTCTCGTCTGCAACACAAATCGAGGGTAAAACACCCAAAAATCCCGAGTTTTCAGTGATTACAGCGTATTTTACCCAAAAACTCACGTCATCAATGATAGCGACCTTCTGCTCTTGGTTATCCAGTGTGACATAAGGTCCAATTTTGGGTAAAGCTGCTCCAATGACATCCTGAATTGTTGGAACTTTCTCCGGGACTTCGTCAGGTCTCGAAGCGTAGTGGATTCCCTCAGAGGACAAAAGATCCGTCTCGATCAGCTTTTTATGCTCACGTTCTTCTTTTTCTTTCATGAATTTTCCAAAGTTTGATAAATGCTAAAAAATGCCGCATTTTGCTTTAAAATAGGGTTACAGTGTCCGGTAGCATAACCAATTTTCCTTTTTGATGTTTTTCAATTGGAGGAGATTGACCATCCCAATCTTTAAGGGAAGTTAGGCCTTTAAGATAAAGGAGACAACGAAGGCCAGTACAGTAATCCTCGATCACAGTAAAATCTTGATTTTGGACCGCTGAGCAGACCTAAAAACCAGATTTTTACGCTGTTTTTGATCGAAAAATGGCGATCTCCCCCCAAAGTACCTGTAAAACGGATGCTCCAGAGTTCAGGAAGGCTAATCCAGTCTCAGCACTTTCTATTCCACCAGTAGCCATAATTGGGAATCCATCCAAATCGTTTGCAATATTGGAAACAGCCTTCAGAGCAATTGGTCGAATAGCCGAACCACTCATTCCACCGTAAGTTGTTCGTTTTTCTTTTCCAACAGCTGGCCAGGCTGTGCCATTAGCGCTCATATGCATCAAACTGGACACGGTGTTTGTGGCAGTAACTCCCCAAGCTCCTCCTTCTTTAGCAGCTCTGGCAATCGAGCGAATATCCGTGATATTTGGTGTCATTTTAGGGAAGAAGGGGATTTTGACGGCAGCCTTGATCCAGCTGCAAATGGTTCGGACAATGTCAGGATCCTGTCCACAGGCGAGACCCATTCCTGGAAAGAAATTTAAATGGGCTACAGTATCCGCTACCTTTCTCTCCCATTCCATGAGGACAAGACAGATTGAGCTCCAGAATATCGGATCCAGCATCTTCTGCTAATTTAGCCAAAGTTACCCAGTCCTGTTTATTGAAGACGCACATAATCGAAGCAACCACAATTTTTGTCGGGTGATCGCGTTTCAACTCCCGGATACATTGTAGCCAATAAGCAGCGGATTTCTCAGAAATCAACTCGATGTTGAGGAAGGAGCCTTGGTTGGGTCCAAAGATTGGTCCGCTAGTGGATCCACGAACGATTCGGGGGGAGACATTGGTCACGAGATCCTTATCCAAGCCGAAAGTCTTGGTGAGGATGAATCCCCAGCCTTGTTCAAAAGCGCGTCGACACATGGGGCCAGAAGTCGTTGGAGGGGCAGAAGCCAGGCCGAAGGGATTTTCGAACTTGACACCGCACATTTCCACGGAGATATCTACCTGGAAATGGGTAAAATTAATGGATTTCAAGGGGTTTTAGCCGTCTGATGATGTCAATGTGCTATTTTTGTATTCTACAGGCCCCGGGTTCGATTCCCCAGGCTGACCAACGGCTTTTTGCCACAATTTCTCCACAAATCTCATCGAAAATCAATAAAATTAATTAAGTTCGCCAGTTTTTAGCTGTCTGATCATGTCAACTCGCCCTTTTTGTAACAAACAGTTCGCGGGTTCCATCCCCACGGTTGCCCTGATTTTTACCAAAATTTCTCCACCCACCTCATCAATAGGAGTATGGAACATGGGCAATTTTGGCTCCTCCGATACTTCAACTCCGTGTAATCCTTGGAGATATCGATGCATTTGCCAGGCAGCAACTTTTCCATCATTCACAGATTCTACCGTAGTTTCAGCAACTCCGCCAACATCTCCTCCAACAAATACCCAGGGTTCTGAGGTTCCTTGAGTCTTCTGCAGAGAATTTTTATCGTAATTTAGACAGAAAACAAACCTTGTTAACTTCGGGAGCTCCCCACTTGTTCAGTTTAATAGGAGCCAGGGCTTCTAAAATATCTTTGTCGACGAGGGTCGAGCCAAAGGCGGAGATGACATAGTCAGCCTTGAGGGTGACGAGTTGTTCCTCGTCCTCGTACCATTCTCCATTGTCATCTTGCTCAGTTCTCGTAAAAGTCATTGAAACGATGCGCCCATCTTTGACATTTACAGTTCTTGGGGAGCAGAATGGCATAAATTCGCATTTTTCTTCTTTAGCTGCTTCCATCTGCAAATTTTGATTATCGTAACCTTTTTTAAAGGATTACCTCTTCAGGAACAGCTCGAATTCCTGTGAAACCTTTTCTAAAAACTACAGTAACCCGGCTGGCTCCACATCTCAAGGCTGAAGTAGCACAATCGAAGGCGGTATCACCGGCTCCCAAAACGATGACCCGTCCTCTCATCACAGGCAGGGCAGTCTTCTTACAGCCACACATTCCCGGTTTACTGGCAGCGGCTACCAGTGGCAGATAATCTTTACTGGTATAGAATCCATTTTCCTGGGACAATCCATCGAATACGTGATATTTTTTAGGCTCCGGCATTCCTATTCCAACAAAAACTGCTGCAGCTCCTTGATCCTGAAGGGAAAATACTGTAAGCGCTAAAAAATGCGACAGACCTTTAATTTTTGAAGAGTTAGGTCATTTTTATGCAAACTACGACCGGTAACGATTTTTACTCCGATATCCCGTGCCAATTGAATTTCAAAGTCCACGACATCGTAAGGAAGGCGGAATTGAGGGATTTCGGAGGAAGATAGACCGCCAATATAGTCCTGTTTCTCATAGATTGTCACATCTGTGTAGCCTAGACGAGCCAGGAAGGAGGCACAGGAGATGGAAGCAGGGCCACAACCTGTAGATTTGGGGTTAGAAAGTGGTAGCAACGAAAATGGCAATATTTTTGAGGCAATAGAGATATGGGAAAATGGATTACTGCATGTTTTAGCTCTCGATTAGAGCCATTAAATGATATAAAAGTTTTCGTTGTAGGACCAGTGGGCGCGAAATTTGCCGGGGAATTGGAATTTGAAAGTTCCTGGCGGTTTTTTGAGCTAAAATTGCGGCCGAAGCGAAATTTGATCAAATTTTGGGCCATTTTTTGGTAAAAATATCAATTTATGGTCTCGCACAGAAATTTTATGACCTAAGAAGTCGAAAAACTCACCTAACAGTGCCACTGGCTGACTATGAGCAGCAGTCCTGTTGTCCCTAATTTCCTTGCTGACAATTTGTCGAATATTCATCTTCTTGAAAATATCACAAGCAAATTGTTGCAGTCCACCAATATTGATGGCTCCCTCCTCACTGGCTTGGAGATTACATCCACCGACGCAGAGATCCGACGTAGGACAAATCATACCACAAGTTAGACCAAGAGGATTATCCGATAGAATTTGACGGGCAGATCCATAATAATTCTTATTAGAAATCGAGGTAATAAAGGCTTTGACATCCAACTGAGTTGGGCAACTTTTTTGACAAGGTGCGTCGGCGCATTTTAGGCATCGAAGGGCCTCCCTTAAGGCGCCTCTTTCCGATAAAGTTGTGTGCTTGATGTCACGGAAATCTTTCTCCAAATTACCACAATTCTGCAAATTTTAATGGAGAAATGAGGTAAAAACTCACTGGGACACATCCTTTTTCAGCATTTCTTTTCCAATTTTTCTTATTTTGCTTTGTGTCGAAGGATGGGACAGCTTTAGCGTATTTATTGACCTTGGGATTCAAGGATAGGAGACTCTGAAAGGGGAAATTAGTTTGATTTAATCTTTAGAGCAGAAATTGAACGAAAATGGCTGTTAGGATGGCTCGAAGTTCGAAAAAAAACGCCGAATCTTTTTTTTCGTGATTTTCGACAGCTTTCTTTTGTTTTTAGGGTTTCTTGGTTCATTTTCACTCCCTATCTCAAATAAATTGGCCAAAAGTACTGTTTTCAGACAATTTTCTGGCTTATTTACATCTTTTTCCACCTACAGATAGACAGTTGCCCCTTCAGACAAAAATTAATCAGTCAAATGGCCACGTGTGTGGTTTTTATCGCTGCTCCTTCTTCTTTTCCACTCTCTTATCTCGTTGCAAATAGTAATTTGGTCTTCTTATCCCCTGTTCTATCAATGCAAGGGGCCAGTAACCACGCTCTACATAATAATTGAATAGTTTTAGCAGCTTTCTCAAAATGGGCAAAATAATTTCTTTAGGGGTATCACGCGACCACGCGTGCTGCGGTGTCTGTCCTTCTCTTTTCCAGTTGTTGAAAAGGCGAAAAACGACTGATATGACCGGGAGAAGACAGATCGACCAGGGAAAAGGGTGCGCTTTCGTAGACGACAAAACCCAAGGGGGAAAGGTCAGTTGCCCGGAAAATCGAAATTTCTGCGAAACAAAAAGGGGATCCTTGGTGTTGTTTTAGTGATTTGGGGTTAGAGAACTAATTCAGATGGTTTTCTTTAAAGAAAATTACAAAAGAAAGGAGAAATCTGCTGGAAATTGGAAAGATGCCACAGTGAGACAGTTTCTCGCCTTGATTTTTTCCTTTCTACCTCATTTTTCTACTAGAATCGATAAATTTCGAATATTTGAGCAACTAGGAGATTAAAAATAGTCTAAAACTATTGGAAACTCTCAAAATTATAACAATCTCTGAAGAAAACAGCTAAAAATATTTAATTTTCCCATAAAAAGCCGTAATTAGACAGCGAAAATAGCCAAGAATCTCAAAAAAGCTCATTTTTCGCTAGTTTTTTAGCTTTTCGCCTGTCTAGACAAGGTTTTCCCCCCAGTTTTCACAGCGGAGACCAAAGATCAACGCCAATTTTAAAGATTTCATGGGCAAACCTCAATATCTGGAGCATCTTTGGAGATTGGGTATTCGTTTGGTGGAGCCATCTTCTCGCGGTCTTCTTTCTGCCTCGGCGAAGACGAAAAGGCAAGCCGTCGTCGACCACGAACGGTACCGCCTCCTTAAATTGAGAGAATAGGAAAAGATAGGAGACAGCAGGCAAAGGGGGGAAGTACTGATAACAAGCACTCGGGAGAAGAGAGAGCGGTTGATAATTATTGCAATTTTTATTGAAAAATTGGGAAAACTTGATGATTTTAGGGTGAAATGTGGGTAAAAGAGAGACCACGTTGTTCTTTTCAAGTGCCAATGGACAAAATGTTAGGAAACCGGTTCAGTGTGGCAGATTATACATGGTAGGGACAGACAGTGGGAAAAAAGACAAAAATCGAGAGGAGAAATCAGATTTCGAGGAGAAAATCCGTCGTTTTCACTTTTTTGGTCAATAGGGTGGGTAAAAAGTGGAAAACAGGAGAAAACTTCAATTTTGAGCAGTAACTCCACCAATTTGAATTCTTTTGGCAGACTGGATAAAAGGTGAAAAATCCAGAAAAAATTGAAAATTCGAGAGAAAACTCGACCATTTTGATATTTTTTAGGTAGGCGAAGTGGGAAATTTAAAATTTAGTAAATTTCTAGAAATGGATGGATCTCTCGTGCTGATAATTGCACTTCTGTCAACATTACTGGGAAAAAGGAGGAAGAACATTCAAATTTTGAGGAAAACCCCGCCGTTTTTGCTTCTTTCAGATGCATTGATGGATAAAAGGGAAAAAATCGAGCGGAAAAGCCAATTTTGAAGGGGAAAACTTGCCATTTTCCGCTTTTCCAGGTTGGCAGAATGGATAAAAAGATGAAAATCATGTGCAAAAAGCTGATTTTGATATGAAAATACGACATTTCGGATTTAGATGGAAATTCATAAATTCGAGAAAAAAAATTGCCATTTTGCGTTTTTTCAGACGGGTAAATTGGGAATAAGATGAAAAGTCGCTGAAAAGTCATATTTTGAGGAGAAAAACCCGCCATTTCGCGTTTTCTATGCTAGAAAATCCTATGACAAGTTGCCATTTTCAGTCCAAAAAATGGCGATTTCACTGACTTTTTCAATTCAACTCATTTTTACGGTTGGTTTTATTTTTCTCTTTAAAATTTAGTAAATTTCTAGAAATGGATGGATCTCTCGTGCTGATAATTGCACTTCTGTCAACATTACTGCTAATTCTGCTCGCCTTTTTCGTCTATTACTACTGGACAGCTGGAAAACAGGTAAAATTTTTAATTTAACCCGAAAAATTGCTGTAAAATTCTTTAAATTTCTTGGTTTCCTCAAAATTTTGGGTTTCATTCGGTGCCTCAGATTCAAAATTTTAATCATTGCTTCTAAGACGGCAATTCCTATCATAAAGGTTCATCATAGGCTGCAACTGCCGTCCACGGCAAGAAAAGTAGAGGTCGGTTCGATTTGCTGCCGAGTATTTATGGGTGCGAGCGCTGTCACCCACTCAACATCTTCTTGTTCATTTTTTTACCGGGAAAAGGGGGATTTTAGCTCGTTTTTTTTAATTTCATAGAAAAAGACGATTTAAATAATGCGTCAAGTGAAATACCTCAAAAATACGCATTTTAACCCAAAAATTCAACAATTTTCCCATATTTCTAGCTAAAAACAGGCAAAATCAATGATAAAAAAGCTCTAGGAAGAGAGGAAGCGCAGATTGCCGCGGTATTAGAGGATAAAAAGGTCGAAGACCGGGGTCAGCCAGCAGGAGTGAACAAACGGAGCACGGCGGCCGATCAGCTGACTGTCGGAGGCCACATGCCATCAAATTATAGCTTACCGACATTGATTTCTCCACAGAAACTAGCAATTACTAGGATAAGCGGCTATTCATATCGGAAATCATATTTGCTGTCTAATTGTGGATTTTGGCTGTCTAACTGGCTGTTGGCTGTTTATCTGTAGCTCTAAAACCCTTTAAATACTTCATTTTATACAAAAATCGGGAAAATAAGCCAAAAATTAGACAATAGGATCAGCCCAAACGCAATCTTCCTCAATTTTCAAATTGTATTTGCTTCCGCTGTTCTTGTACTTCGAGGTGACGACACGGAACCATCCAGATTCTCCCCATGGGGTTCCCCAGCTATTCCGTCCGACCCAATATTCCAATCCAGTGTCCTCGTCGATTCCCCAGCCATGGACAGAAATAATGTGGTCGATGTCCTCGTCGGTCTTCTCCTTGTAGACGCCTCCGTCATAAGTTTCAAAAGCCTTGGTGGCGGCAATTCCACAAGCAATTGGACCGTGGTGGTAGATCTGAAGCCATTTTTGCTCTAAAAATTGGGCGAGCCGGTACCTCAGCCTTCATTTTATCGTATCCACGAACGGTTCCATATTCTTTGACTTTGTAGAGAGTGTAATTGTTGATAGAGAAACAATCTCCTGGCCAGCAGGAACCGCAACGGTTGTACGGGTCGCATTCTTAAAAAATGGTCATATCTTTGCAATTTCTAAAAAATTATTTACGCGCCTTGGACCAAAAAATAGCCTAGAATTTCCTCTATAAAATGGTATATGGCTCATAATTTTTGGATTTAATTTGACGACACAACGAATTTTTTGAAAAAAAAATAGCACGGTAATCTCAAAAGTCGGAAAGTGCCGACATATTGGAAATCGGTTCCAGTGCCAGAACTTTCAGCCGAAATATTCTTGATTTTCGATGTTTTCTTGCTAACTTGGATATGGCCAATGGTCAAAGCTGTTTTCAATCGGAACTGGGATTCACAAAATATTGGCGGGCTAGTAAAAATTTGGCAGGAAAATGGGCTCAAAAAATTGGAAAATTGGAGATTTTTTTCTACTTTTGCGAAAAAAACCTACTTCCATCCCTAGCCTGATAATTGTTACAGGTCTCATGTGGAATTCCATGTTCATGTGCGTATTTATAAACTCCTCCGGGTTCTCCTCCCTGTACACAAGTGCCAGCACCGGAGCAGTCGATAACCTAACCATTTTTGTTTAAAAATTTTCCTTTAAAATACCTCCTGAACGGAGAGCAGCGCCTGTGGCCAAGCATTTTTCCTCTTTATATTGATACGATCAGCCAATGCGGATGTGGCACCTAAAAAGAGCTGGTTATTTTCTTTTTTTTCGCCATAATAATGATATTTTTATTGTGATAAGACGGATAGAAACGCACCAAATGCCCAGCACGAGCCACAGTCTAGAAAAATGATAAGATTTGACCTAGAAAACTGACAAACATTGAGGAATGTGTTGATTTCTATCGACGGAGGCATAGTTCACTCCTTTGACATTACGCCAATCCCATTCTTCTGGCAATTCTTCGTTGTCATAGCCATACTTCTCATAAATTCGATGTTTCAGTCTGAAATCGTGAATTGTTTCGGGTGCTTTTGGTATCAAAAAATAGCCAAGAAAATTCTCTATAAAATGAGCTATTTGTCATAATTTTTGTAGGCAATTTTAAGGAGCAGTGAATTTTTTTTAAAATTGCGTAGTGGCGCCAGTGTGATCTGGCAAGTCAGGTCACTTTGGGCACGGTTAGTACTAGTCAATATTTTTTTTATTAATTTAAATGAGGCGCATCTCTTGGTAAATTCCATTTTTTGGATATGATAACGGGTTTTTGAGCTACGGACAGACAAAATCGCTGACGAGCAGCTTTTCTAGCAATTTTCGCGGAGATTTCGATCCTCGACTCATTTTTCTGGTTGATATTTAAAATACTAGAAAAAAAATGACGCAATTTGAATGACAAGTGGTGATTGACAGCTCTGACATAGAGTCTACGAGCTGCTAGCCTACAGTACCCCTCAACTTACTTGTGCTGATGGATCCTGCCGCTATTTTTGTAGCATCCTCTTAAATTATAACGATTTCCACCGGCTTCAATCAAAGCCACGAGGGCAGCAACCGCGAGGACGAAGACGAGTCTCATGACTGACCTCCTTCCTCTAATCAGGGGCCTTTTTGAAGGACTGGACGGCTTCTTATCTCGTTGTCTACCTTGGACGGTCAGTGCCTGTCACATGTGTGCATAGAATGTTCATCCAACGGCGGGAAACAACCACGCCACCGGGTGCAATAAGGGACATTGTGAAAATGAACTAAAAATAGGGGGAAATTACGAAATCTCCCTGGATTTATGATCTTTTTTATAGAAAAAACACACCATTGAAGAAGAAAAACCGGAAGAAAACGAGAAATCCAAGGATTTCAAGGATCCTCAACCTTCCCAGAATGAAAATAACCAAAATATCGAGGAAGAACGTGAAGAAATTATGCAATTTGATGAGCTAATCATCACTGGAAATGGAATTCAACGAGAGGAACCATCAATCAAACAAAAAGAAGAGAAAAAAGAGGAAAAGTTAGTAAATAAAAGCCCGATTCCGATCAATTTCCAGGCCAAAAATAGTCTTTGAAGCTCCTCCAACCTATGACGAAGCCATGGGAAAGAAGCCGCTGCCAGTGGGAACTATGCGCCTGGTACCGTTGTCTCTTCCCGAAGAAGAGGACATCAGATCGATGAGCATCAGAAGTTTACGATCGGGAAAATCGACAGGATCGGAGAACAATTCTAAACACAGCGGAAAGAAAAAGAAAACAGAAAAATAGACAAATACTACAAAATTTGAAAGAAATAAAACAGCATCTTTATTCGATTCTTTATTTTTCGGTACTGCCATAACTACGGCAGTTCCCTTTCGTCTCACAATTTTCGGACACACCTGTAGATTTTACGAAACGACCACAAGTTTTTCAAAAATCTGCACTACACGGCATTTCCTAGAACACCGGCCGTATTTTCTACAACTTCACCGCCCCAAAATTGGTTCATTGCAGAGTTTGTGGCCACGCAATGGTCCATTGCCACCCACTTCGAGAAATGTACGGATCTTGTCACCCACTCTGAGAAATAGTGATCATAAAAATAGGAGGAGAAATTAAATTTTTTTATGAAACTTTCCCAAATTTACGATATCCTCCCATTTTTATGAACTCCTCCCATTTTTATGAACTCCTCCCATTTTTATGAACTCCACCCATTTTTATGAACTCCACCCATTTTTATGAACTCCACCCATTTTTATGAACTCCACCCATTTTTATGAACTCCACCCATTTTTATGAACTCCTCCCATTTTTATGAACTCCACTCATTTTTATGAACTCCTCCCATTTTTATGAACTCCTCCCATTTTTATGAACTCCTCCCATTTTTATGAACTCCTCCCATTTTTATGAACTCCTCCCATTTTTATGAACTCCTCCCATTTTTATGAACTCCACCCATTTTTATGAACTCCACCCATTTTTATGAACTCCACCCATTTTTATGAACTCCTCCCATTTTTATGAACTCCACCCATTTTTATGAACTCCACCCATTTTTATGAACTCCACCCATTTTTATGAACTCCACTCATTTTTATGAACTCCTCCCATTTTTATGAACTCCACCCATTTTTATGAACTCCACCCATTTTTATGAACTCCTCCCATTTTTATGAACTCCTCCCATTTTTATGAACTCCACCCATTTTTATGAACTCCACCCATTTTTATGAACTCCACCCATTTTTATGAACTCCACCCATTTTTATGAACTCCTCCCATTTTTATGAACTCCACTCATTTTTATGAACTCCTCCCATTTTTATGAACTCCTCCCATTTTTATGAACTCCTCCCATTTTTATGAACTCCACTCATTTTTATGAACTCCTCCCATTTTTATGAACTCCACCCATTTTTATGAACTCCTCCTATTTTTATGAACTCCTCCCATTTTTTTTATGAACTCCTCCCATTTTTATGAACTCCACCCATTTTTATGAACTCCTCCCATTTTTTTATGAACTCCTCATATTTTTATGATCTCCTCCTAAAATATGTTTCTTGTGACTCACTCCTGGGGCTGTACGGATCTTCCCCTTGTCACCCCCTCCGCGAAATGTTCCTTTACATTGGCTGACAAGGTTGGTTATGCCTTTTTAGCATCTTTGAGCCAAGGAAAAATTTAGAAAAAAATTTCTGGCCCTTGAAGTTGACGTCATGATCCTGCATACCTCGGCTAAATGTGTAGAGGAAAACAAAAAGTTTTAGTTTCCGACGTATTTGGGCTGATCTGAAATGTTGAGTGCATGGGCGCCAATTCAGCAGGACAGAAATTTTTTTCCATTGGAGCTACTGTGGTTGAAACATATTAGAGAAAAAATCTCTGAGAAAAGTCTCTGCTGCCGGTTTTGACTCGCCTATTCTGCTCTTTTTTATCCCATTCAGAGCCTGCAGTTGTCTGCAGACAGTGAGAGCTTTTATTTGTCTATTGGCTGACTCGCGTATCCTACTATTCTAAATTTTCTGGTAGATTTTGATGCGAATTGAACGAAGCATCACAGTTGCGCAGCTTTTTTTATTTGTTTGGCTTTATTTTTGGTACCATAGATGAAATTTGACCTGTTTAAATAGAACAAAAAGTTGTAGGGCCCTGAAGTCTGTTCAGAAGTCGTCTCAAATAGTGAGACGAAGGTCGCCTTATGGCAAAAATTGAATTAATTCCAATTTTGACAATCCCTTGTTTTTCGTTTTTTTTTTCTCTCGCATAAATTCAGCTCTTTTTTGTCTGTGACTCATTTCCGCCGTCTACCTTTCTCACCAATCGCCGGGGATCAAAGCCATCTGTTTGTCTACGGGCGGCGCGCCTTATACCGAAGATCACATCTTTTTTTCCAGCCGTTCTATTCAATGCATAACGACGATTCACAGAATAAAAGGCTCCAAAAACCATTCATCCCCCGTCTCTTATCATTCTTCATCCTACTTCAACCGTGAAACCAATAAATGCGCCGCTTTTCTGCATAAACCACCGATGATATTTGGTATTTTCAGCATAATTTTTGCATAAAACGAGATTGTGACAGAGATCGCAGCCACGACACCTGGTAATTCGATAGAGTTTATCGCACCGCAATAACCTAGTGATTGCGGCTGGATCAAAGAAAGACATGTGTAGCAAACATTAGAACAAAGTCCAGTGCTTATTTGGTGTCAAAAAATTGGCCAGAATTTCCTCTTCAACTTGAGCTCTCCGCGAGAGTTTTTCGTTTTGATTTGAAAGAACAGCAAAGTTTTTTAGAGTTCCACACTTTTTAACAGAACTTTGGGTGAGCGCGCTCGCATTTAGGTCAAAACATGGGGTTTTTCTTCCCAGATTTTCAATATTTTCATTTAATTTTGGTATGGCGCTTAATCTTTTTTTATTTGAAGCCCGCAAAAAGATATGATCCTGCTATTACAAAAACGATCAACCGGCTGATCCGCAAATCGAAAAAAATGGCTAGATCTTCAATTCCGGGAATTTTCGACAGTTTTTTTTTCATTTTTCCGTGATTTCCAAGGTCTTCCGGATTATTTTTCTTGTTTTATTGCAAAAAAAAGTTTTGTCCGATCTGGCATCTCAAGCAGCCTTGGTGCCGGTTAGTATCTCCATTTTTACTCTCACGACGAAATTTCCGAATAAAATACTTTCGATTTTGATTTTTTTTATGATGAAAACTGTTTTTTGATCGTCTCCAGTTTTCTCCCCCAATTTCTGTTTTTTTTTCAGTGCAAATTCTGCCCCAAACACATATTTCGCCAACTCATATTAGCTGTCATTGTCTGTCAGCAGATCTCTGTCTTGTTGCCTTTCCTTCTGGTTACTATCGCCTGCCTCCATCTGTCCTTTTTGTCCAATAGTCCGTGCCTGATTTTTAAAGGGCAAACTAGACGAAATCAAACTTCAAAGTTGGTGGTGAAAATAGCCACCTACGCGTGTCTGTCAGTCCATTTTTGCAGTTAGAGTAAATCCCGAGAGCAAACAAGCAGCCGCTGGTGATACCCCCGTGGCCAGAAATCAAACCCGCCATTTTTTGTAGACTTTTCTGGAAATTTAAATTTCCCAAAAATAGAATGAAGACCGGCGGGATTTTTAAATGCCATAATCGGATCGGCGAGTGATTTCCCCTCGCGGTGAACTATGAAACTGAAACCGGCACGAGACAGCTAGAAGTTATTCCATTGATCACACACACAATACGTGCTGACGCCGGGTCGCTATCATTTTCTCAGATCATTGACAATGATCGTCGGCCCCGCGACCATCTTCTTCGGCAGCCAGCAGCAGTGTTCTTTTTCTCTTTTTCCGCCAACGTCTTCCTATTTTTAGCCGAGAAGCGTAAAAATTACCCAAAAATGGTTAAAAAGCTGACTTTCGAAGTACAAAAAGGGGCCAGCAGTATAAATTTCGGACTAGGGGGAAAATTCCCAACATTAGAGGACTGGCTGGTCAGCAGTCGCAATAAATTGGCTCTTACACCAAAATTCAGGGACTTTTTCCACAGATTTTCAGTATTTTCCACTAATTATGAATACGGCGAATACAGCGCAGGAAACTGTATTTTAATTGGAACCGTTGTCTTGGAAATATGGGCGCGTTTACAAAAATGGCCATCTAGCTGCGCCCGAAAATCGAAAAAATGGCCAAATCTTCATATTCTGGAATTTTGGACAACTTTCTTTTGTTTTCAGTGGTTCCGAGAACTTCCCGAAGGTTACTTCGGGTTTTTTTTTCAAAAAAAAACTTATTTGTCCGATCTGGCAACTGAAGCAAATTTTTTTTAGTTAGTATCGGAATTTCAAAATGACTAGAGCGTCGGGAAAAAGGGGAAATGGTAGAAAATTAACCATTTTATAGATGTCCGGTCGACTTTCGGTATTCTGGATCCAGGGCCAGTTTTCTATTTTTCTGGTAAAATTCCAAAGAAATTCGAGTTCCCCCAAAATTATTGACAGCTGTTATGTCGAAAAGGGGTCTCTTTTTGCTCCCTCAATCCTCTTAGGAATTCAACAATCCCTCGTCGCCCTCCATTGTGAATGTTTTGCTCCTCTTGCCCCTCCTTGTCAAAGAAGAGAAAGTGATCTCTGACCTCAGGCGAAGTTGTTGGGGGGCCTGGCGCCCTGCCGTGGTGCCAATAAATCTAACTTCACAGCTGTCCAAGCAAATTTCGGGCAGCGACATCTAATACACTCGGCAGTTTTACTCCTCGTCATCAGCGTTTTTTATTGAAATGACCTTGGGCCCATATCAATCGTCAAATTTATTAAATGATGCTTTGAACTTTTGTAGTCCGAACTTCGGGCTGCTGGAGGGGCGGAGTCCCAGTCAAAAAGGACCCGACAAGGGAGGGCAGATGCCAGTTGCATGGGGGGACAAACTGCAACTGACAGCTAGTCTCCTCTTTATTGGGCTCTGGTGAAGTCAGAGACCCTTTAATTTCATGGGACTTTTTAATTTCTGGCTTTTTTCAGCTCGAATTCGCCTATTTGTCTTTGAAGCATGGGGAATTCTTAAAATTTATAGGATTTTTTGCCAACTTTCTCTCCTTCATCCCGTTTTCATGGTTTTCCATTAATATTTTTGAATTTTCCTGCCATTTACTGCGTATTTTCTGAAAAACAGAAGTGACTCGCGGTTTGATGAAAAATTCAAAAGTTTCCCGGCTTTTTGGAGAAATACCATTTTTTCTTGGAATTTTCGTGCTATCAGGGTCATTTCTAGCTTTTATGACGAAATTTAAACATTTCTTATGTTTTTTACAGCTAAAAATGGAAAAATTCCCCATTTTTCCTCATTTAGGTCCTTATTTAAAAGAAGGAAGTACTCCCCTCCCCTCTCCTCATGGTCATTCCGGATATCCCTTTAATGAGTAGCGTTAGCCTCGGGCAACCCTCGTCTATATACTTCTAATGCCTGATGGCTTTTTTGCCTGAATCAGGTTAATTTTCTATAAAGGAATACTGGGAAAAATACTCATTTTCTCAAAATAACGGGATTCCGAGAAATTTTCCCCGATTTTTGAAAAGTGCAAAATTCCCGAGGTTTTCTCGATCTTTTGATTCAATTTCTTTTCCATTTTCCCGGTTTAAAGGTCTCAAGTTTTTGTGTTTTTTCTCCAGCTCAAATCGAGAATTCTATGCTCAGCGCGTGTCACTTCCGGGCCCTTTGCAACCTCCCCCCGTCGTCTCTGCCTCTAACTGCTTTAAAGGTCCAAGGAACGCCTCAAAAATCCCGGGAACTCATTTTCCTCCATTATTTTCCGACCCAAGGCCAGAAATCCAAGTGGAAAATATGTTAAAATTGCTCGTTTCTTGATTGTTTTGCTGGTTGTCCTTATATTTTTCCTGTTTTCACCTTATTTCCGCAATTTTTGAAATTTCTGCCCTCTAAAAGTCAATAAAATCCCATTTTCCGTGTTTTTTTTTCTTGTTTAATTTAATGGGCAGAGTCCTATTTTGCATCCAGTCGTCGTCTCCACTCTCTAATGCAAACATGTTGGGCTTTTTGGAACAGAGAACACAAGCGAGGTAGCTGGCCGGCCGCCGCCGACGTGAGCCTATGGTCCCACGGGGGTTTTAGTGTGTGGCCCTCCCGACTCTCTCCGCGAGCTTTTTGCAAAGTTTTTAGGCAGTTGAAGCTTATTTTTAACTGAGCGCAGTATTTTTAAATTTCAAAGTTTTGAATTTTTGAATTTTCCCGCCGCTTTTAAATTTGAAAATGCAAAAAATCGCCGAATTTCGACCAAAAATTTGAGTTTACATCGTAAAAACCGTTTTTAGCAGTCTAGCAGTGCCTCATTTCTTATTTTTCAACTAAAAATTCAATAAAAGTCAATTTCCCCCGTTGAAAATATCCTTAGGACGTGCGAAAATGCCATTAAAATGGCTGCTTGACATGCTCGGACGGGTGAAGTTGCAGCCTTGAATATTCTCTTGCCATTTCTGGTCACGAAATGTGGAGAGTTTCCTATCAACGGCAACTTTTCGGGATTTTTCCTTTTTAGGGCTCATTTTCGGTTAAATTCCAGGTTTTTTCTCCTTTAAAGGGCATTTCCTGGTTGTTTTTAGCCGAATTTCCTCATATTTTCCCTCACTGACTCATTGTTTATCGTCTTTTTGAGGACTTCTTCGCCAAATCGCGGACTCTCTCCTGCCATTTAAATTGCTTCTGCCGAGTCTAATTTCCTATCTTCCAGGGTTGAATTGAGCCGTAGGTTGTTTACCAGCCTCAAACCCTCTGCAAGAGGTGACATTCCATCATCTGGAAATGAGCTTTTTACATTGAATACTCAGCCTGCCAACTGGCACTTTCTCTCTTGAATCA
The DNA here is from genome assembly GCA_964036215.1 of Oscheius sp. DF5033. Classification (NCBI taxonomy): domain Eukaryota; kingdom Metazoa; phylum Nematoda; class Chromadorea; order Rhabditida; family Rhabditidae; genus Oscheius; species Oscheius sp. DF5033. The sequence goes on from CAXIWN010000006.1 coordinate 167,678, forward strand.
TAAACCTTTCTGCCAACTGATAAGAGACCTTCTCCTTTTCAGGGCACAGCTCTCTCCCGCTCTCCAAGAGTTTCTCGAATTTTCTGCAAATATGACTGGTGAGTCGACAGCCATTTTCTGGAATTTTAACGTTTTTCACGGGATTCGGCAGACTGGCAGCAAGCGAACTCATTAAAATTTAATAAATCGCAGTCGGGAACCTCCAGGCGTCTCATAAATTCCGATTTTTGCTGTTGATTTAAATAAATAGCCGAAAAAGCTGGAAAATACCAAAGAAATGGTCAAAATTGCGTATTTCCAGCGCGTCAACCCGTAGTTTGCGTGGTTTTTGCGTATTTTTTTTGGCTTGGCGCGTGTGGCGGCGGTGAAACTGCCCAAAAATGTTTATAACCCAAAATTATTCCAGGAAATTGGAGCTATTGCGATGACGATGACTGCGGACCGACTAAATGGCCAACTGGTGATCACCAGTCCCCCATTGACATCGACCTTTCCACTGTAAATCGCCTGGATACTGTCGACGGTATCAAATTCGTCAATTACCATCACCCAATCCAAGGCGAAATCGTCAATAATGGCCATTCTGGTAAGTACTTCGTCCTTTTTTTTCCTGGAGAAGGGCAAAGGAAATGGAGAATTGCCCACGCTTCCTTTTCAATCAAGAGGCTATTCAATGCGACATGCGGAACTTTTTTTCTTAAAGGAGGGGGATTCGGAGAAGATGGAGAGCCGGGAATCTTTGTTCTAGGCGGGACCTTTGGAAAATAGGCTTTTGTGCTTTTCCAGTGATTTTCAGCGGTTAAAAGGACCATTTATGAAAAAAATTGGAAATTCGACGGGATTATGCGGGAATTTTTAAAATTTAAAGGAATTTCGCTCCCGTGGGTCCCCAGGCGATTGATTACTGACAGCAACACCCAAAATTCTCAGTAATACACAGAATCTGCGTCATCATTCCTGCCAAAAGAGGGCTCTTACCTTATCGGGAGCCAATTTTACGACATTTACGACTTTCTCCCCGGGCTACTAGACCAGGTACCTTACTGAAAAATGGAATAATCCTGGGCCCAGGGGAAAATTTGGACATTTTTTGAGCTTTTTATGTTTTAGCGGCTGTAGAAGATCCGGAATTTGAAAAGAATGGCAGTTTTTGTAGCCAGAAGTTGAAATTTCCCAATTCACCCTCAATTTTCAGTTCAAATCACCCCTGAAAAGCGCGCTGAGCATCCAGAAATCTATGGAGGCGGCTTGGACCAAGTCTACCAGCTCGTCCAATATCATTTCCACTGGGGAGAGCACGACAACGAAGGTACCGCGCCCTAATCTCCCTGTAAAAACTTCGATTTTAGGCTCGGAACACACAATTGGCGGTCTTCAATACTCTGGAGAGCTTCATTTAGTCCATCGAGGAACTGAAAACCCGGAAAAATTGGCCGTAGTCGGTGTATTTTTGAAGCTGGACAAGACTGGAACCGCCCTGGCTGATGAGCAGTCCGTTTTGGAGAAACTAAAAAATCCCAGCGCTTCGACAACAATTCAAAATGTTGTCTTGAACGAGAAATTGCCCAAGAATCTCCGCTCCTTCTGGCGGTACAATGGCAGCTTGACTACCCCGCCGTGCTCGGAAATTGTTACTTGGACCATCTTCACTGAGCCGGTTGGAGTTACCCACGAGCAGGTGAGGAAAAATGGCGGGAAAATTTGAATTTTAGGCCAGGGAATCAGAAAATCGAGGAAAGTGGCGAAATTGACAGCCAAGTGACCCAAAAAGTAGCTAAATTTTCATCTTTCGGAGTTTTCGACAAATTTTTTGTGCTTGACAGTAGTTTCCAGGGCTTTTTGCATCGTATTGACCCCTTCTATCAAAAAATTTTGTTCGATCTGGTAGGATAAGCGAAATTTTTTGGGTTAATATTGTAAAATCGGCGCTGAAGCTGAAATTCCGGGATTTTGACTAATTTTTTGGTGTTTTCTACTAATTTCGATACGGTAAATCCAATAGTAAAAACCATTTTCCTTTACAACCATGGATTCCTGAGATATGAGCCCGAAATTACAAAAGATGCTGCCATTTACAAATTTTTGTTAGAGAAAACGCCAAAGTTGCCTGATTCAAGCAACAATCCAAATATTATCGCAATTTTCCAGCTGGAGCTCTTCCGCCAAGTCAAGGATCATACTGACAAGTGCATTCGCCGTAATTTCCGTCCAACTCAGCAGATAAACGACCGTACCATCTACCACTATGTGGCTAAATAATTCCCCAAACATCGAAAAATTCCGTTCCGGTGTCCAAAAACGTTCCGGTTGTCCAAAAAATGTAGATTTTCTATTATTTTCTATTGTAGAAGGTATAAAATGACGTGTAATAAAGATTTTTATTAATAATTTTTATCGATAATAATATACACAAGCATCTTCTCGCCTTTTTTAACCTAGGATCTCATTTTTTTAGGAGAGAAGAATGCTTGAAGGCAAGAATGGTCCCGTTTGGAATGTGTACAAGCCGGATAACGGTAAGAAACAGTTCTTTAAAAGGGGGAATGTCACCCGGCGAAAGGTATTTGGGGCAAAAAGAGATCGAAATTCGAATAAAATTCAAAAGTGAGGTGTGTTTTGGTCGAAGAAAAAGAATTTAGCGGAGAATTACGGACCGCCACAAGTTTCCATGTCCAAATGACGATACGTCTGATATTTCTTGTACTGTTCGAAGTGGTACTGCCAATCTTGGATGTATTCATTTTGCCATTTATCCATTTGCTGCTTCCACAGGAGGTAGGGATCGCCAAGATCCGCTGGAAATGAAAATTTTACATCAAAGGCGGTTAAATCGGCCCCAGCCCCAAATTTCGAAAATTTTTCTCGCGGTTTCCGCGGTTTTCTACTAATTTGAATACTGAGGATACTGTGGTTAAAACCTTTTTTAAATCGGATAACCGATTCCTGAGATATAGCTCGTTTCTTACCTGTAGCAGCCATCAAATTCGGCAAATGAGCTTTCCAAAATGCGCAATGTTTTCGTCTTGGTCCATGTCCTGTCCTAAAAATTCTCCACGATTTTTTCCACCCTTTTGACCTACTTTTTAGTTCTAACCGGGTAACTTGGCTCAACTGTCATGTTCATATACTCCATAGTCTGAGAATTGTACTTGGGCCAGACATCTGGGGTATACGTCCCGTCTTCATTTTTATTTGGATCACTGGAAAAGTTTCTTGAAAGCCCGCTAGATTACGGTATTTACCCTGTTCGAGCAAAATTAGCCCAATATCTCATAAACCGGCTGCTAAGCTCCTGTTCTTCTGTTGTGTAATTGAATTTCTTGTTGTAGGGCTCGCCAAAGATGAAATTTATCTCATAGCCGTGGAGAACTCCCATCCAAGCTGGCCAGGTTTGTGCTGTGGCTCTGAAAATTTAAAGCGAGTTTTAGAATTTGTAGAAATTCAAAAATAGCGCCATTTTCATGCATATTGGCTCGGTGGGACCATTTAAAGGAATTTTAAAAGCTTAGGGCGCCTACAGTAATCCTAAGAACAATTTCTTTAAAGAAAACATAAAAACATGCAGGATGCAACTTCACTGTAGGATTTTAAATTTAACTCTCTATTTTAAAATCGGCGCCAATTTTTACTTTATATGAGATTTTTGCGTCTTCCCAGAAATTTAAAAATATCCCCAAGATTAGCGTTAAAATGGCGGTTTTAAAAGCCAAAAATACTTACCGATGCGTAAAATAATAATAATAGGTATCCCCGCCATGTTTAGTATGAGCCAGGGCCATTTCATTCACATTACAGACGAAATGATAATCTCCGAGCATTTTTTCCATCGCATCCATCCAATCTCGTGAGGTTACTGAAATCTCTCTTAGTTGTCTAATTAAATGACTTACTGGGAATGTTAGCTGGTTCATATTCATGAAGAATTGCAGCCAAAGCCAAGCTGTTTTTCTGCATGGCTCGTGGCAGGAGATCCATGACTGCCTTGAGCCACGTTGCCCTGTCAGGAATGAAATCTGTCCCGGTAAAGAACTCCTTGACCGGGAAAATTGACTAAAAATCTCAATTTTTGAAGAAAAAGAGGTTACCGTAAGTTGGTAGACGACAAAATACATGCTTTCATCATAATTCGAGCCGGCTAGCAGTTGAGTCTTTTTAAAATTTCCCTGCCTCAGGGAAGTTGCCGCATTTTCTACCAGAAAATCGCCATCAATTACGGCAACCCATGGGAAATCGGCAAATTCTCGAACCGGGGCCCATTCATTTTCCCTGAAAGCGCTAAATTTAAACGAAAAAAATGTGGGAAGCCTTTGACACTCGTAATATTATTGAAATGTTACAAGCAACAATAAGCCTCGCTATTATTTTGCGTCGAAATTATTCGAAAGACCTATTGAGAGGTCAGCCGACCCTTGCGACGCTGGCAGGGGGGATAGAACCCGCGGTAGGGGGTGGTGAAGCCCGCGTACTTGCCAGTGCACCATCTGTGCATCGCCGATCTCTCTCTGTGAGGGTTTTAAGACCTTTTCCACCGGTTTTCTGGCTGAATTCCCCCCATTTAAAGGAATTCTACCCACCTTATGACATCCGCATCACTTCTCAAAAAACAATCGAGAACTTTGTCATAATCAGGCTGATCTATGCTCATATTCCCGCATCTCATTGCATTATACAGCACAACGGTCTTGGCCAGGGCAATGTCTCTTGGTTCCAAAGCCCAGGGGGCTGTAGCCGAGCCGGATTGAATTATAGCTCGCTAAATAACAATAATTTTAAAGGAATTTGAGCCCTACATGGAAATATGGAGTACTTTTATCACTGAGCATGTGCATATTGACGCTGGCAGCACCCGCGGATTCTCCAAAGAGAGTAATTCGATCGGGATCACCGCCAAATTTGTCTATATGCTTGTGAACCTGAAATCGGGGGTTTTAAAGGTCTAACCAGGCAAAAAATGGGTTTATGGGTCCAAATAAAGTTGCCTCCACGCGGGATTGAACCACGGACCTTTGGTTTACGAGACCAACGCTCTACCACTGAGCTATAGAGGCGGATATCGGCTGGATTTGCGCATTTTTCAACCATTTAAAGGAGAAAATTCGCTACAGCTAGGTCAATAGCAGCACTAGCGCCCTTTACAGGCTTCCAGGGCGAAAATGAGCAAATATTCGTTAATCCTTGCCTCGATAGCTCAGTAGCTGTCCACGGTTAGATCCAGCGGAAAAACGATTTAAATTTTTTTCGAACTGACCCATTTCAATGCCATCTGTTGATCCCATAGGCCCATATTTCCGGGTGCTTCCGGTCGTCCAAGGTAGAGAAATCCCATCACACTGACGCGATAGTTCATCGAGACAAGAATCACGTTTTCTTCCCTGAAAAAGGGGGATTTTTAAAGGAAATTGGGCAGTTTTCGTAGGTCGGGAGAAACGGAGTCCCGGTTGGAAAATCCTGTGGAAAAAGAATTGGCCAAAAATGGGAAAATTGGTAGATGCACTCAAAAATGGCTGGCGAATCAAAAAATTGGAACTAACACCGGCAATATCCGCCCATCATAGACATCCAGCGTACTTGTCCCACTCCAAAATCCTCCTCCATAAATCCAAACCATCACTGCCAGCTTTTTATTCGGATCTAAGCGCCCGGGAATAAAAACATTCAAATATAGACAATCTTCTGACAACGGGGTGTTGGCATTCCACATTGTTGCGCCATAAAATTCACCAAAATATAAATCATAACTCTGAAAATGGTTCAAATTAAAAAAATGCGGGGGGAATTTACCTGTATACAAGAATTTTGTGGTTTTGTCGCATTCAAAACTGTCCTCCAAGGAGATTTTGTCTTGGGTTTTCGAAATCTGAAAGGTTTTGGATAAAAATAGGCCATGGGCTTCTAGAACTACCGTAATATTGGATATAAACTGGCTCGCAATTTGTTTATTGTTGATCTGCCATGAATTTCTCGTGTTTTCACAAGTTTACACCCTTGCGCCTTGGTTTAGCTAATAAAAGTCCACCAGATGGGCTCGTTTTGATCTCATTAGACTCTATGGGCCGAAAAAAACGCATTGGCGGAAAAAATAGCCATAAATTATAGAGAAATAGTTGGAAATGAAAGATTTACCCCTGAATGAGGGAGAAATACTCGGCTAGACGCTATTTTCAAATTATTTTCACTCAGAAATGAGTTTTTTAGTCGAAAATTGGCTGCACAGCTCGATTTTTGTCTCTATCCATTGAGCACGACCCTCAATCCCAGACAAAAGTCAATATTGATGGTTTTCGTGCAATGTTCTTGATAGCCATCAACAATCACGATCTTTGCTCTATTTCGCCCTTTTTTTGGGTTAAAAAAAGTTAAAGCTGACCTTAAATTTCCTACTGGCGGCTCAGCAAATGGTACTCCTAAAAATTGTGTCAATAATTTTCCATTCGGAGAATGGACCTCCTCTCCCCGAAGGGGCGACCCGTCATGGAGGTAAATTATATCCGACCCGCGTACCTGAAATCTCATCAAATTTGGGATTACTGTAATTATTACGTACCTGCAGAAAAACTAGAAGAAAAAGCAGGGGCAACGCCGGTAGCATCAACATCTCCCATTCACTTCATATTTTAAAAATAAGAAGTTTTTGCGGGTTTGCGACGGAACACGAGGGATCAATTTCTCCCGGGTGGTATTTGACTTGAAGAGGATGGCAGAAACACGGACAGATCAAACACGGGTCGACAATCCTGGGTCGGTTGTGGGGGTGGATGAGCGGGAGACGGAGAGATCTGTAAGAGAGACTCATTGCTCGAAGGATTCGGGTTTCACTCGGGCTAGTGACTTGGAAAATGAAAGAGAAAATAACCGTAGTATGTCAGAAAAATTATAAAATTGAATAAAAGCATGGGTTTCGGTAAAAATATCAATCGATCCCTCAGGAATACGACCAAAACTTCTCATAGGAACACTGTAAACCGAAAAAATGGAAGAGGGATCGAAGAGAGTGAAAAAATTAGGGAAATATTAAGATTTTTAGCTTCTGCAACGAATTTTAATTGTAGAACTAATGTAGATTTAAAGAAATGAAAAGATCCCGTAGTTTCAATGAATTTTGATAGGAATTTACAATTTTTCAAAGGAAAATGGTCCACAAATCTTCTAAATTATCAAATTTGTGCCTTTGCAATGGTCCTGGAGCGAAAAATACGAAACGAAAGGAAATTGAGAGGAAAATAGAATGATTCTGGTCAAATTTTGCTGATATAGGCTCGATTTCCCCTTTCAGAAATACTGGACAGGCGTTATGTCTACAAAAATAGTGAAAGATGCGATTTTTACCCTGGGAAACCTCAAAAATGGACAGAATTTGCTGTAAACATAAAGAGTTCAGCCATAATCCCTTGCTGACGTTCCAAACCCCGCGTGATAATTCAAAAAAGACCTTGTAATCGGCTTAGAATCGCTGCCCTTTTTACTAAAAAAACTATGACCAGAAATCGGATAACTTTCTGTTCCTTGGCTTCTTGTTGTTCTCCTCTTCCGTGAAGTGGAAAAGCAAAGGAAAGCATAGAGGGCTGGGGCCCTTCTCCATGTCATAAAACGAGGGACTCGGTGGTGAAGTGTCCGAAAACTGAAACACATGTTCCGGAGGGGAGAATATCATCCAGGAGAGAGGGGATACTAGGACCGATTTTATTGGGTTAGGATGGAAAAATCGGGGGAAAACGGAAAATATGAGGGAGAAGGTACGGTAGAAGGAAAAATGAAAAAAGGCCCTTTAAAATTCAAGGAAAATATAGGAAAAAAATCGAAAATTCTTCCATTTCAATGGAATTACAGCAACCTGCTAAAAACGAATCAGTTTTTGATTAAATTAATAAGATACAAGTTACCAGGGATTTTGTGGGGTATGTCAATCGTTAACTGGACGGCACTGTTGGACAAAATTCAAAAGGAGGGTTAAAAAAATTAGCCGTTTCTGTGGCGCTCCACTATTTTGATGTGTCAAAAACTAAAAATGGCTCGCCACAGCTGTTGCGCCACAGTGGCCTGGACCACTTTCGGCCAACCATGGGCTCAAAATTTAAATGAGAAATTAAGGATGCCAAAAAATCGAATAAAATCCCAGAAAAAAGCTACAGTACCCCAAAATTTTCTACGGATCGCTATATTCCAGCCTACTGGGCTTCACCAGCATATTGGTGACGACTAGCGACCGAAGGAGAGGATGACACACGTGCGGCCATTACATAAACACACGTGCTTTAAACTTTTCTGTGTGTGGCGAGAGGGAGACGATTAGCTGAGCTCTCTCATAACGCCGATGATCTCTCACTTTCACTTTGTGACATTAGATATGATTGAGAGAGGAGATGACAGCCTCCCGAGGAGAGACGGAGATGGATTCATTGTCATACACTTTTAGACAAGCGGCTAAATCGAGGGCATGTTGCGGTTTTGAGACAGTTGTTTTATTCTCTGTAGACATTTAAAATGGAAAAAAAGAGGCAGCTGAGTTGCCCAGATGACAACTCTCATCAGCTGGATGTTCCCCGTTTGGTTGACAAATTGACTTGGACCAGGAGACGACATACGGACGAAATTATTCAAAATACTTGTTTCCTCTGTTAGGTAGACGACAAAACAAAGAAGAAACGGAGCAAAGGGACCCCCTCGTCGCCTCATTAGCAATGTATTGGGTCATAAAAGGCAGCCAAACCAAAATAAACGTTAGGCTTAGCTGTCAGTCTCATTATAATTAAATCAAGCGGAAAAAAAGCTGCTCATTTACCGAGAATCCTTCAGATCTCAGCTGCTTGCTATATTCTAGCTGCCAAGGTCATACGGGTGAGAAGAAGTAAAAAAGGAAGAGACAAGGAAATTAAACGTCTCCTGTTTCAGGAAGTTTGCCTACTTTTTAGCTAAAAACAAAAAATAAACATGAAATTTTAGGGTTTTGGCTGTCTAACCCCTTTCCCCTTTTTGATGTCTAACTGTGGCTATTTTAGGACCTAGCTTTTTTTGCTTAATGCATTAGTCAGAGAGCCTTCCCATTTTTTGATCTAATTTCCGGAAAAGAAGAGGCTATGGCAGAGATGAGAGCTAAAAGCAGCCAGGGCTAAGGTTCAGCTCAATTTTTATTCATGAACTCAATTAGAAAAGGGCACAAAAATTAGTAGGCTTCATTGGAGTCAGGGTAAAACCGGCGGGAATTTGAAAAAATTAGGCTATAGGTGAAAATCTAAAGGATTCTAAAATTATCAAACCTCTAGAGAACCCATAAAAGTCATAAGAACTGGTAAAAGAGGCTGACTCAACCAGCGAAACGACGAAAACCGGGCACATTACCTCTTCTAGTCACATTTTGTTCCGTTTTCTTTTGGTGTTGTCGGTAATTTTAACAGGTTTTGGTCAGAAAATGACGGGGAATTTTATTTCCAAGCTATTTTTATGGTTTCTAAGCACATTTCGCCTCTTTTCAATCTCAGGAGACCGGTGAAAATCAGAGAACGGCTCTAAATAATTCTATTTCTATCGTAATTTTAAGATTTTTCAGTGCATTTTCTATAACGACGTAAAAATCAGGGTTCCCGCGCATTAAAATTTCGAAGTTTCTTAGAAACCTGTGTTTACAATATCCTGGAAAGGTGAATGAAAGTCTGGAGAGGGGGCCTTTTGATTTAGAACAAATTCGAAAATATGAAAACCCGCGCACTTTCTGATTTTCATGCAAGTTTTTCTTTTTTTTTCGGGTTCTCGGGCATTTCAATTTGAAGTTTCCAGGGAATTTTCAAAATTCTCTCCTTATTTTCCCGTCATTTCTTTCTCAAAATTGGAAATTGACCTCAAAAATTCCAGGCTAAAGTTTTCAGCTCCGTGAATCAAGGACGCCGTAATTTCCTATAAAAATATTACACCCAGCTCATCCAATTAAGAAACAATTTGAGTCAAATAAAACCGCCATGAGGTGGAGAAAATGGCCATAATCGCCAGAGAGCTAATAGATCACCAGGCCGGGCAGGGCAACATCTGGTCAGAATTTATCAACACGCAAAACTTGAAGGCGGCTGAGAAATCGAGAATGCTTAAAAATATAGTGGAAAGAGGGGTGTGTGTAGTAAAAAGGAACAGATATCCCCCCTGTTGCGTTTGCCTTTGGACTCATGTGTGTGTGTGTCTCGACTGCTGCTGTGCTTCTCTCTATCTCTCTCGTGTCTCCCTAGATTGTGTAATGGATAAAGTAGCGAATGAGAGAAGAGGAAAAAAGAAAAAAGAACACGTGTAACCATTTGTTCCATCGATTTATTGGGGGAAGAAGAGAGGGGAAAGATTGAGTCAAGTGTACGAAAATAGGAACTGGGCATGGAAATGGGATAAAATGGAGCATTTTCTACCATTTTATGAGCATAAAACATAGAAAAATGGGTAATTTTTAGCAGAAATCTGGAATATTTGTGCAATCTGGTAAGATAAGCAAATTTTTATGAGTTCCGCACTTTAAATAGGGTCTCACGACGAAATTTTAGGCTTCTTTCTCAGGATTTTTCGTGTTTCCCACTAATTTGGGCACGGCAGATCCTGTAATCAAAAGCTGTTTTGAATCAGAGCTTGGATTCCAGAGATATCGGTCTGCCTACTAGAAAAATGGCTTAAAGATGCGCCGAAAAATCGAAAAAACCCTCCAAATCTTCATTTTCCTGGATTTTCTTCGAATATTCAAGAAATTACATTGCAAAATACAGAGAATAAATATTTTATTAGGAAAAAAAGTAGGTCCACCCTGCCGGTAAGCAGTAGTTTGGGGACAGCTCAAATACAAAGCCGCGACCAAGTGCCATGGCAAACATATGAGAGCCGCCGATCTTGTACCTCTTTGTCAAAATAAAAAAGTTTATTCTATTATTCAACTACAGAGCGGGGAATTTTTGAAATGGGCTGAAAGAAACTCCAATGGAACACGGGTGAACATAAAACGAGAGGATGCGACTCTTTGAGATCTGAGCAAATCGATTTGTTGTCACCTGCCAGCAGATCATGGATGAGGCGATGAAGAGACAAGGAGACTTGAAGGTTTTCTACGAGAGACCTTCAGTATAAGTCATTTCCATGCCAAAGATGGGAGTTTATAGAAAATTTTAAAAATGGCAATTTTTAGCGGCCTACGCGCCAAAATAGTCGATTTCTCTGCGATTCCGATGATTTATTCCAAAATTTTTATTTGGGATGAATTGGCGGGTAATCAAGGGGGATGAGTAGAGCTACCGGTACGCCGAGCACACCATCTTGTTCGTCTCGACGAGCTGATTACGATAGCATAAATGACTTTTCTGGAAGTGCACTTTTTTGTGGACTTCCCAAGCACCGCTCAGACGATGATTTGGACTCAATCTTTCCATTTTGGGATAGCCGTGTGCGGGTGGGGCTATTTCCAGGCCTCCTCATGGTAAATCACGCATATCATCGTGATCAACATCCAAAAATGTGCGTGATCAGTTCAAAGAGAACCTCAAAAGTGTCTATTTTTAGGATTCTATGGCCAAAAATAGCCTGATGGGCGATGGTTTGACCTAAATATTCCCATTTTGAAAAGTGCTAACCTGGTTAGCATACCAGGGGGTCTGGCTTTTTCAACCCGGGTCGGTTCCGGGTCGGGTAGACCCGGACCGGAACCGGTCGATTTTCGGTCCGGATCCGGGTACCCGCCCATCCCTGTAGCATACTTTCGGCCATCTTTTTGAGAAGCGGATTTATCAGCAGCTCGAGATCTCGGTGACCAGTTTAAAAAAATCTTTAAAAAGTGACCATTTTTAGGGGTATATGGCCCAAAATAGCTCGTTTGCCTATGATTTCGATGATATTTTCCAAAGATTTTTGTTTGGAAAGTCAAAGTTGTTGTAGAATGCAATTCAGTGGAGCTATGAGAAAACCGAGCATACTAACTTGCTCCTCTCAAAGAGCGGATTCCAATGGTAAAATAATTTTCCCTAAAGTTCTGATTTTTACCCCTTTAGCTTGATTTTTAATCCAGTACTCTATCACTAGACCGTTCTTCAAACAATGTTCCTCTCAAATTTATCCGGGAAAGCCGAAACAGACGGATATCTCTCTTGATAAAAATAGCTTCCTTTTGCACGAGTAGTATATTTCGGCAGCTGTGTTCTTTTCGATTGATATCGCTACGTGTCGCGCTTGTTCTTTTCAGCTCGTCGGCACAAATCGCTGCGGTGAATAATGGCCGGTCGGTTTGACTCCTCGTTCATCTTGATCTATCGGATCTTTTAGTGACTCGTCACGGGACCCGGATATTTTCAGCTAAGGAAGGCCAAATTACTGTAGAACAAAAAAAATGTGATCTTTAGCACCCTGGCGACTAATAATTTCCTGATTTTCAACCGCCTGCTATTTTTTGATCACGTGTAACAAATTGCGAAAATTTTATTAACCCACATTTTATGCAACGGGGACAAATTATTCGGTCATTTCGCCTTCTTTCCTTGTGCGAAAATGTATTCTAACAATAGTTTTGTGTCATTTTATATTGCCTCGCTACATGCCCTGGAAGAAAATTGGGTCTCCCAATTGACCACAGGCCTGGCGGCTATAAATATTGTGGTTATCATCACATTAAACAGTTATTTACTTCGATTTTATTATAAATTATTGGACTGGAAGATACGGTTTTCCTACGTGCGACTGACCCAGTCGATTTTGGAAATGCTACTGGCCTTGGTGGTCATTCCGGCAATGTTTGTGAGTTTTTTTAGCTTTCTGGAGGTTCAGTACTGAATCCCAGACATTGGATGATGATGTAATGACCCAAATGGGCAAACAAGAACCGTGTTTTGGCTCCTTGCAGATGATTTTCTTCTGGATGCCTCATTATGTCCTCCAGCTTCTGAATGCCTTTGTTATCATCTACTGGAAGGCCATTTTTACTCAAACGTGTGGTCTTCTCCCACCGAAACGCAAAAATTTCCTTTCAGGACCCATATTTTCGAATTTGTGACATTTCTCCTGGCTTGTCTCTTCGTTCTCGCCGAATTTATCAATTCTTCATGGGGACTAACCATTGCTTGTATTCAAGGAGAAGGAGTAGGTTTTTTTCTGCCTCCTACAGTACCCTTTCCAGAAACCAGACCTCTACTACTACCTAGTTTACACACTAGAGAATCCTCCCGTTTTATTCCTCCTAATGGCCATGTCCCACAGCTACTGGGTGGCACACCACTACCCGAAACAGCATATGAGCCCGATTTCTAGGAAAATTTGGAGGAAAATGACAATCATGTTTCGATTCCAGGTAGGAAAACAAAAACTTCCAATAAAAACTGATTGAGATAACATACGACAGTATTCTATTCTGTATCTGGGCTTTCAATAATGTTGGGCATGTGCTCAACATCATGAACATCGTGGATATTTATACAGGGATCTCCAGACCGGTAGATATTTCGCTACGGTCACTATATGGTCACCATGTGGTTACCATGTGGTGGTGGACACCATACGGTCATCATGCGGTGGTGGACACCATACGGTCGCCATGTGGTGGTGGACACCATACGGTCACCATGCGGTGGTGGACACCATACGGTCACCATGCGGTGGTGGACACCATACGGTCACCATGCGGTGGTGGACACCATACGGTCACCATACGGTCACCATGTGGTTACCATGTGGTCACCATGTGGTTACCATGTGGTGGTGGACACCATATGGTTACCATGTGGTTACCATGTGGTCACCATGTGGTGGTGGACACCATACGGTCACCATGTGGTCACCATGTGGTCACCACACGGTGGTGGACACCATACGGTCACCATGTGGTCACCATGTGGTTACCATGCGGTGGTGGACACCATACGGTCACCATGTGGTCACCACACGGTGGTGGACATCATACGGTCACCATGTGGTCACTATGTGGTTACCATGTGGTGGTGGACACCATACGGTCACCATGCGGTGGTGGACACCATACGGTCACCATACGGTCACCATGTGGTTACCATGTGGTCACCATGTGGTTACCATGTGGTGGTGGACACCATATGGTTACCATGTGGTTACCATGTGGTCACCATGTGGTGGTGGACACCATACGGTCACCATGTGGTCACCATGTGGTCACCACACGGTGGTGGACACCATACGGTCACCATGTGGTCACCATGTGGTTACCATGCGGTGGTGGACACCATACGGTCACCATGTGGTCACCACACGGTGGTGGACATCATACGGTCACCATGTGGTCACTATGTGGTTACCATGTGGTGGTGGACACCATACGGTCGCCACACGGTGACCATGTGTAGAAATTGCTCTTTCAGACTACTAACATCTACCTAATTCTTGCTCCAATTGTCCGAAGTGGCTGTGCTTTCTGGTACGCTTGGATTAATGACAAGCACCGACGGTAATTTCCCCTATTTTTTCTTATAAACTTTTTAGGTCCGAGCTGGTCAGCGAGTTTTCCTCCTCTCCACGTCTAGTGTGGTCCCATGGCCACGGTGCGGCCCCTGTTAATTAGATATCCAGCTGTGGAAGTTTTTCAACATTTGTCTATTTATTACCCAAATAAAACAGCGAAATTAATTACAGTTGCAACAGAGAATATGATCATAAAGAAGATGTTGAGTCGGTTCATAAGAAGGCAGAGGAGCTGATTCATCCGATTGTGATCTCCTTTTTCCGGGATGGGAACTTTAGTCGATTCTCCAACGATCATAACCACAACAATCGCTACAGTAAGCAGAGTCAAATTGGCGAGAAGATAAGTGGCTGAAAAAGTCAGCACTTCACATTTTAGCATAAACTACTAACACAATTTGTCAGTCCCGTTCATCTTTGGCATATCCTGTGTCACCGTTTGCAAAACAAACATTAGAGCCAAAATGGCGGCAAAGCCCAAATTAAGCTGAAAATGACACAAAGACTAATGGGTCCAGAGAAAGCTCACATTATCCATGTAGGATTCCACATTTACTCTTTTCCAGAAAAGTCCTATCACGCAGAGGAGAGTCAATAAAAAGGAGGGAAGGATTATTAGCAGAATATAGTACGTAGTGCTCCTTTTTATGGTAAAAGCATAAATTGGATTGGAATATGGGCGGTAATCCGGCTTTCCTATGTAGAAATCATTATCTACCGTAATGTTGGTCACTGTCCATTCGCCATTTCCCTAAAATTTGGTGTTGAAAACCCAAAAACTTACTGAATAGCCAGTTGTACCCATTGGTTTGTCAGCAATTGTACCAAAAATTGGTAACACGGAGGAGGGATAATTATAGGAAGTTAGCTGGAGGTAACATGTTTGGGTATCGAAGGGGAAGGTTTTTAACTGAAAAAATGGATACGGTAATATTTTTGAACAGCTTTATGGGCGTTTAGGGGCTGAGATTTTGCATTAGAAAGGCCGCTAGTTCAATCCCCGGGGATATCCATAGGATTTTTGCTAAGATTTCGGGAATGAAATCCTTTTTTCTGTGTAGAAATCTACGATTTTGTATCAAAAAGGCTTCTGGTTCACTTCCTGAGTGCATCTGTGCAGAAATCTACGATTTTCTACAAAAAAGGCCCAAAGCTTCAATTCCCAGGCTGATTCAAAGGATTTTTGCCAATATTTGGCTGGTCGACGAGTATTTTTCGCGTAGAAATCTCTGTAAAAGTATCAACTTACATCAAGAAGGCAAATAAATTCGATTACAGTCGACTTGTATAGGGAAACTGTGCCATCATAGTAAATCTAAAAATTCTGGCTTAAATGAGTCCAAAATTTTGGGTTTACATCAACCGTTTGCTGATCCTCGGCCAGGGTATCGGCGAATGTGAACCTGAAATATTTTTTTCTACCATTTTAGATGGAAACCTACGTATCAAAGGGAATAATATCCGGGATCCAGATAGTTCCGTCCCTGACGATTGAGAAATTCTCGATTCCATAATAATCACTGGCATTCCATTTCAGACGAGGATCTGTCCAGTTTGTTTGAAATTCTACAATTATTTGGGCGCTTTGCAGCTCTTGATTCTGGAAATGGCTCGGTTTTCTGGGTTAAACCTCAATTTTTCCTCTAAATATTGTTTTTAAACGGTTTTACAGTAATTTTAGCCTAGAAAGCCAGTATTTTTAAAGAAAAACTTACTATCGACAGAAGATTACAGTAGCTCAACGTAATATTTACTGGCAAGGGCCTGTCTTTGAGATTATTCCTCTCTAAAAGGGCTTAAATTAAGCGGCTGACTCCCATTTACCAGCTAAATACACGGCTGGTAAAGTCCTCATATAGCCCTTTAATAAGTCGTTGACCAATTTCGTATTAATTTTAAAATAATTATCCAAAATATAGTCACTTTCGGGATCTGAAAATGGAAATACATGGGAAATTTAACGAATTACTGATATAGCCGTCGTCATTTAAATAAAATTTCCCCTGGCCAGTTCGATTTGTTAGAGAGGAAGAGAATAGACAGGTTAGGAGCAGAAAGCAGAACATTTTTGAAGTGAAATAGTAGACGAGGTAGGTCAATAGAAAAAGGGCAAGGCTGCAGAGATCATGATGTTATTTGGAGGCCACCCCCATGGGGGTGAGATGGAAAGTACAAACGACGGAGGGAAAAAAAGATGATTTTGGAATACAGTAATCCCTTTCCTTTAAAAAAATCTTTTGTAGAATTCCGGGGATTTTTCTTATCAGGTAGATCCTCATTTTCCCGCGCTATTGTTCTTGAGTTAGAAGAAGAATGGCTACAATAGAAGGATTTCGCAATATTCACATGATTCGCTTTATTCCTATCAAATTAAATTGCTCATCTTGCTCTTTTTTTTAATATACGTTTTAGGGGTGGGTAACTTTACGGCCCCGCCGCCTTGGGGCCGTATGGTTACCCCCGGGGCCGTATGGTTACCACATGCGAACGGCCTATTTAGTGAATTTCTTTATTATTTTCGGCAAGATCCAAGGTAATCATGCCGGGGGACTGCGTCCCCCGGACCCCCTGCTTTTATGGCTCCTCGTCGACATGCCTGCGGCACGTCGACTTCGGAGCCCCAGCGAGGGAGGGGGTGTTAGGCTAGATGATTACGTTAGCTTTCGAGATAGCTAACACCGGCAAAAAAAGTAAACAAAAACTGATTTTTTATGCATTTATGTCTATAAAATCTGATTGGCCTACTATACTATATCAGTTCAGTGTAAAAAAACAGTTAAAAAGCTCATAAAACGCTTGATTCCCGTTATTGGTAACCATACGGCCCCGAGGGTAACCATACGGCCCCGGCGATTTGGGGCCGTAAAGTTACCCAACCACGTTTTAGTATACGTGCATATGGTCTAGATATCTTGATTAAATTTTCGATTAAGTTCCTGTTTCTCTTCTTTCCCATGGGAAAAAAAACCCCTTGCTTATAAGCTGGCTATAATCTGCAAAAAAAAGACACTTCTACGATGGTTTTCTACTTCTTCCTCGTTATTCTCCCGCTTCTTGTATTAAATTGCCCAGTAAATCAATTCACAGGAAGCTGCCCCGTAGGAGGTACAAATTCCTAGTTCTCCATTTTTCCTGCTGTTTTAGAAAAAGCTGGCGATCCCGATTACATTGCTCCTATTGAAAAATGCCCATCGAATGCGACAACATGTTACAAGTAGGGGCTAAAATTTACCATAACATTTTTTAAGAGTGTATTCTAACTTCAAAATGGATGGCGGGCCACAATTTCTCGTTCAGTATGGTTGTTGGGTTGAATCGGACTGTTATGACCTTAATATAGTACGGATATTTTTTGTACTAAACGTTTTTTTAGACATACATCGAAAAATGTGCGGATTTCACGAAGATTCAAGCACCTCAAGAGGGTATTGAATATGTTCAAATGATCACATGCTGCATTCGATCTGGAATCTTTTCCCATTGATCTGCTGTCAAAAAAAGTGGAATTCAATTTTTATTTAAATAAAATTTTGAATATATGTTGATTTAATGGGACCCAGCAGGAAAAATGTGGAAGTCGTGATCCGCTAGCTTTCCCTGATTTTCAGGCTAAAAAATTTTGTTGACAATCATATTGCATGTTTTTCCTCAAGTTTACAATTATTTTTTCTGTAAATTTTTAGTGCAAATGACGTAGCTCAAAAATACAGAAGGGTCGATATGATGAAAAATTTTACCTTGAAAATCAGGGAAAGTTAGCGCCGGCTGATGGGATCTTTCAATCTTTAAATTTATTTATTTTTAGCTATTTTTTAATGACAGTAATATCAGAAACTGCGTCCTTTATTGATCGTTTGCTTTCTTCTTTTTTCTTTGTTTCTCGGTAAATTAACGCCATTCCCAGGTACCGGTAATATCTGGAAATTATCACGAAATGCTGGGTTTTTCCGTACTTACAATAAATATTTCCAGCATAGAAGTGACGCTGCCATAAATGTAAAATATGGTAACTTTTCAACAATACGAATAATTATCCACAGCTGATCTTCATCAGTTGTCCAATAATTGTCCTCCATAAATTCAGTAACAGTCCACGATCCGACTAAAAATCGCCCGAATGAAAAATTATACATATCGCCGATTTGCATTTCCTAAAAATTATTCTGGGATTAAATTTTTGGCTAATATTACCTCCGATAGAATGTCCAAATGGATAAAACTGCGAATTCTATTCATTGACATTTGAAGGTACTGGAATTCTTCCATATTTTTTGAACAAAAAGCGCCTTACCAAAATTATTAGCAGATTGCAATTATCTCGAGACTCAATGCTCCTAGATATTCGTAGGATAAGGAAGATAATTACTAAGGAAACGAAGATAACATCACAATAAAACGAGATTTCAGGGAAAACCGCCTAAAAACGGATTATTTAACACGCTGCCTCACACACTTGTCAAGGCCTATTTATTGTAAAAAAAAGTACTAAAAATTGGCCTGGAAACACAAAAATGGTCGATTTTCGCGTATAAATGGCAATACAAGAAAATTTGTGGGACAGAATTCAAATTTTGCGCGCGATCTGGTCACGCTGTGACGCTTCGTTTGAATTGATCGAGAGAATCAGGATTTTCAGCCGTCCCCAGTCCCCCAGGCTTCCTTTAAAAATTATGGTTATCCCACCTACCCCAGCATTTTCCAGCTGCATATCCTTTAAAAGAGGATCCACTACTGTCATATTAGGAAATTCGGCCTGGGTATCAAATTTCATGTCGGATAAGGGTACCCGAGGGGGTAGCCACGTGTTGAAGATCTCTTGACGATCAATATTCTGCCAAAAAGTTACCAGCATACACGTTTCTTACTAGGACAAAGGCCATGAATGTCACTTCCGAGTGCTTGTAATGTGGCCGTAGGGTTCGAGTTTCCAGCGCCAATTTTGAATTAAAATAAAGGAAGGCGATAATGGTAAAAATTGATGAAAAAAGAACATAAAATCGAGAATAATGAGGATTCCAGGGCTTCCAGCTAAAATTTTGACAATTACCATAATCCACAACCTACCAATATGATAAAATAACGTCAGGATAACAGAAAATTAAAATAATTAGCGAAGTTTGCCGGGAAATGGCGAGTAATTTGATTATCAGCTGTCCAGAAGGATGAAGAAAACCAGGATTTGAGAAAATTGATAAGGTGTGGATATTGCAAAATGGGAAAAACCATGTGTCATAGCTTCTCTGAAGAAACTTAAAGGTTTTAAGAGGATTTAAAAAAGGTAATTTTAAAGAACCACGCCCTGATTTTCAAGCTACGTGCCCAAGTTTCTGGCTCAGCGCGCTTTTTCAAACTGCGTACCCATTTTCCAGGTCCTTTTTTTCGGGCAACGCTAAAATTTTAAAGCTACGCGCCCATTTTTAACCCAAAGCCGTGACTAACCTGATTAATAATAACACCTTCAATGGCGCTCAGCATCATGATCAGGATTACAGTAGCTATTAAATATTGCGATTTCGGCAGGCAATTATTTAATTGTCCTGTGAGCATCATAGCTAGGCATCGTTTCCCAAACAAAAGACCAATGGCCACAAATATTGCTCCAACCAGCCAGGCTTCATTTACCCAAGGATCGACAGGAGCGGGAGTTATGCCTTCGCTGGATTGGTATCCTAGGCCTAAAATTATTTTAAAATTAGACGGGAATTCCAAACTCACGGCATTTTTTCTTAAATTGTGGAAATTCTGCACATGGATCCTCGAAATTTTCGGGGAAATAAAGCTCGGGAATAAATTCCAAAGCAGTTATGGGTCTTCTAATAAACGGTTCATTTATTTCCAGTGGACGGATGGGCAACAAAGATGGGAGGGAAATATTCTTCATAAATCGATTTAACCCAATGTGAATTACTTGGAGGTCACAGGTAGATTCGAGGTCGAAACTGTCGCCATAACATCCTTGAGCAGGATTTCCGTTTTGATCTGAAATATTTGGTATTTTTGGGGATTTTACACGTCGTAAGGGCGCGCTGATAGAAATTTTTGAATTTTTACAGGCCATCGGGAGTTCGGTGACACAAATTCTTGGTTTCTGGGACTTTGTGGGTTTCCTACTACTTACACGGGTACACAACCTCCAAATTTTTAAACATGTCCACCGATGTGAAAAGATTCGGGCCAACTTGCAGCTTCCCAATTAAAATAGTAAGATTTTCAAATTTTCTAAAAGCTGGCAGATCATCGGAATATGGTCCAGCTAGGCAAATAAAGCCAGCAAAAATAGTACAGTAGTCCGGAATATCTTGAAATGTATAGAATTCTTTAAATAATTCCGGGCGGAGACAGGGATCCTTCGACTCGCAGGGTCGATACATTTTTCCTTTATATTGAGGATGTCGAGCTAGGAAGATTAATTCCTGGAAATGGAAAATTCTGCAAAAAATGTGTCAAACCTTTTTATTGAAACATGATCGTCCCTCAATTTTATAACTTTCCTGGTAATAAAGGCTGCCGTAAGTTTCCTGAAATTCTTCAAAAGAGAGAAAAATCTCCCCAGGGCCAGAAACATTTCGTAAAGAATTAAATCCCATTGTGTAGAGATAGGGATTCTTGATATAAATTACGTTTTTAAGCTTGGCGCCTTTCGCTGAAAACAGGAAAGTCGAAAAAAAGGCGGAAATATAAGAAAAATACTGGAAACCAGCGCTTTTTACAACGGCTAAAATCACTTACCCTCCTTTTTATCACAAATAACATCCTCCAGTTGGGAAAAGAATGACAAATTCCTTGATCCCTTATAATTTTTCACGTGAATACAGCCGTCAATCCTTTTTAGGCCTTTAAAAGTTTTAAAAACCCGCTCAGCCAAGGAATTAGCACTTGAATCCAGGATAAAATGTCCGTTTACAATGTCACAGCTCATATTTGTCTGATTTTTCAGCCAAATTCCAATAGGAGCGTCTATTTGACATACTGAAGGTCATTTTTAATTTAAAAAATGGAAAATACCTTGGGAATGAGCTAAAAATAGCCCAATGAGGAGGATTAAAAGAACAGCGATCATGTACCAGCTGGTACACACAATAACCAAGTCAAGAAAACAACAAGTCCCATATATCAGTAATTAAATTTGTCCCGTAGTAATTTGAAAATAATGAATTGTGCGAATATCACAAGATTAAGATCAGTTCATAGACCTTTTCAATACCTTCCCATTTTTTTCGGTCACGAATAATTGGAAGTTTTTATTTTTTAACGAAATAAATAGCGAAACTTTAATACAAGTCGATTTTATCAAAATTCTTCTGTTTCAGGGCTTCTAGGACTTCAAAATGGGTCGTTCCAACTTCACAAGACGCGAATTTCTGCTCTCTTACCATTGACTTCAAAAACATCAAGGACACATCTTTATCAAACTGAAAATTCTTGATTTTTGTGCATTTTGCAGAGTATCTGTAAAAGAGTACAAAATACTCTCTAATCCGATTATTTTCAGCAGAAAAATGGGTAAAAGAGCATGTTTGCACTAGACTAGAGGCCGATTTTATGGGTTTTGTGTTTTGCTGTGAAAACACTTACCACAGATAAATTCCCTGGGTAAAAGGGAGTGAATTCGAGAAAATTCAGCTGTACTTTTTTAGCTGACGACATTTCTGTGATTTGAACTCCCAGAGGGGCCAGGTGGGATAATTCTGCACCATTAAATCTGTACATTTTGCCATTCAGCTGAAATTCTTTTACTTTAAAGCACGACTCAATTTCACCTCAAAAGAGCAATCAGAATATTCTATTTTCCTCGGCATCCAGTCAGGAGCGCGGAATCGTTGGTGGTTCAAAACCATTAGCCATTGAAAAAATAGCGGGTTGGAAAAAGTTGGATATGGATTTAAAAACCATCGTTTTCGATTGATTTCGACTTCCATTTCTAGTAAAATTGACGGAGGGAGGGAGGATTTGTCGATTACTGTACCGATTTTTGGCTGAAAGTTAAAATTTTGCTTGAAGAGGGGGAAGTTTACCTGGCTCTCTAGGTACAATTTCTTATGAAAAAGAGGACGTTTACGGATCCTGGAAAAACATTCCCGAATGAAAATTTCGGCCCATCGACAAGTTTTAAGGAAATGGAGCAGAGATTCATCTGAGAACTGAAAAAACCATTTAAAATAAAAATTTCTAGACCAATTTTGGACGGAAAAGAAGAGGAAATCTCCCAGTTTTGCCACTTATTTTCATAAAGTCAGAAAAAACCCACGCTGTTGATAATTTGTACCAGTAGATGAGCGGGAATCTGGGAGATTTGATAGGGATCTGGCGTCATTTTGACAGGAATTTGGGACGATCTGAAAAATTTTGAAATAAACAGAAAAAACCGGGGGTTTTTTTTAAAAAAAAGTGGGGGAAAATTTGAATAGTAGCAGCAGTCAGCGGTGATCCCAGCCAACCACTTGGTTTAAATACCGACAGGTTTTGTTTACTCCCCGGCCAGCAATTGTAATGCGCACTACAAACCACACCACAACTGGAGGAAACAAAAAGTCAACCACCTAAACAGCACCGCCTATTTTTGAAATGATGAGGTGTCGCTGACAACAAGAAATAGGTCACAGACCTCTCTTTTTATCAGCGACACTCCTTTGCACCAAGGAAGGAAAGCAAGGAGGTGGGAATTGTTGTCGAGGATGGACAATAAATGGCGCACTATTTGGACACAGCCTGTGATTTGTGCGGGATGATTTGGAACGGAAGAGACCGTATCGAACCCAAAAAACGGCCGGAAAATAGCAAAATTTAAAAAGTATGTCTCAGGTGCGTACAATTCAGGTCATTGTTCCCTCTCCTAAGCCTAAGAAATATGATCACCGACACGGTTTGAACCCGGTAGTGCTTCCATGTTAGGCAAGCCCGATAGCCACACCACTATGTGGCTTCCACTTCACAATGAGTCACCTGTGGTCTAGCAGGAGCCATCAGGGGTACACCGGCCTCGATTAATCCTGTGGCTACCGGTTAATAAAGGGGATTCCATTCTCGGTTGACCCAGTGGCTGCCATTCTCTCCCATTGGACCCTCGGTGGCCATAAAATTCCAATCGAGCTGGGCACGGCTCGATTGGACCCTTGGTAGCCGTAGAAATCAATGAAAACTAAGAAAAAAGGCGTGCAATTTTCCTCTCCTAGAATCCAGAGGCTTGCATTTTTCCCCACTTTTCCCCCCGAAGAACTCCACAGGCTTGCAATTTTCACCACTAGAATCCAGAGGCTTGCAATTTTCCCCACCTGGACCCAGGAGGCTTGCAATTTTCCCAACCTGGAACCTTGAGACTGACATACCCCATCTACCGGTTTTTTGAGCCTGACATCCACCATCTTCCGGTTTTTTGAGCGTGACATCCACCATCTTCCAGTTTTTCGAGCGTGACATCCACCATCTTCCGGTTTTTTGAGCCTGACATCCGCCATCTTCCGGTTTTTTGAGCGTGACATCCACCATCTTCCAGTTTTTCGAGCGTGACATCCACCATCTTCCGGTTTTTTGAGCCTGACATCCACCATCTTCCGGTTTTTTGAGCGTGACATCCACCATCTTCCAGTTTTTCGAACCTGACATCCGCCATCTTCCGGTTTTTTGAGCCTGACATCCACCATCTTCCGGTTTTTTGAGCGTGACATCCACCATCTTCCAGTTTTTCGAACCTGACATCCGCCATCTTCCGGTTTTTTGAGCGTGAGATCCACCATCTTCCAGTTTTTCGAGCGTGACATCCACCATCTTCCAGTTTTTCGAGCGTGACATCCACCATCTTCCAGTTTTTCGAGACTGACATCCACCATCTTCCGGTTTTTTGAGCCTGACATCCACCATCTTCCTGTTTTTTGAGCGTGACATCCACCATCTTCCAGTTTTTCGAACCTGACATCCGCCATCTTCCGGTTTTTTGAGCGTGACATCCACCATCTTCCAGTTTTTCGAGCGTGACATCCACCATCTTCCGGTTTTTTTGAGCGTGAGATCCACCATCTTCCAGTTTTTCGAGCGTGACATCCACCATCTTCCGGTTTTTTGAGCCTGACATCCACCATCTTCCAGTTTTTCGAACCTGACATCCGCCATCTTCCGGTTTTTTGAGCGTGAGATCCACCATCTTCCAGTTTTTCGAGCGTGACATCCACCATCTTCCAGTTTTTCGAGCGTGACATCCACCATCTTCCAGTTTTTCGAGACTGACATCCACCATCTTCCGGTTTTTTGAGCCTGACATCCACCATCTTCCGGTTTTTTGAGCGTGACATCCACCATCTTCCAGTTTTTCGAACCTGACATCCGCCATCTTCCGGTTTTTTGAGCGTGACATCCACCATCTTCCAGTTTTTCGAGCGTGACATCCACCATCTTCCGGTTTTTTGAGCCTGACATCCACCATCTTCCGGTTTTTGAGCCTGACATCCACCATCTTCCGGTTTTTGAGCCTGACATCCACCATCTTCCAGTTTTCCGAAACTGACATCCACCATCTTCCAGTTTTTCGAGCCTGACATCCACCATCTTCCGGTTTTTCGAAACTGACATCCACCATCTTCCGGTTTTTTGAGCCTGACATCCACCATCTTCCGGTTTTTCGAGCCTGACATCCACCATCTTCCGGTTTTTTGAGCGTGACATCCACCATCTTCCGGTTTTTTGAGCCTGACATCCACCATCTTCCGGTTTTTGAGCCTGACATCCACCATCTTCCGGTTTTTGAGCCTGACATCCACCATCTTCCGGTTTTTCGAGCCTGACATCCACCATCTTCCGGTTTTTTGAGCGTGACATCCACCATCTTCCGGTTTTTTGAGCCTGACATCCACCATCTTCCGGTTTTTTGAGCGTGACATCCACCATCTTCCGGTTTTTGAGCCTGACATCCACCATCTTCCGGTTTTTGAGCCTGACATCCACCATCTTCCGGTTTTTGAGCCTGACATCCACCATCTTCCGGTTTTTTGAGCGTGACATCCACCATCTTCCGGTTTTTTGAGCCTGACATCCACCATCTTCCAGTTTTTCGAACCTGACATCCACCATCTTCCGGTTTTTTGAGCCTGACATCCGCCATCTTCCGGTTTTTTGAGCGTGACATCCACCATCTTCCAGTTTTTCGAGCGTGACATCCACCATCTTCCGGTTTTTTGAGCCTGACATCCACCATCTTCCGGTTTTTCGAGCGTGACATCCACCATCTTCCAGTTTGTCGAACCTGACATCCGCCATCTTCCGGTTTTTTGAGCGTGAGATCCACCATCTTCCAGTTTTTCGAGCGTGACATCCACCATCTTCCAGTTTTTCGAGCGTGACATCCACCATCTTCCAGTTTTTCGAGACTGACATCCACCATCTTCCGGTTTTTTGAGCCTGACATCCACCATCTTCCGGTTTTTTGAGCGTGACATCCACCATCTTCCAGTTTTTCGAACCTGACATCCGCCATCTTCCGGTTTTTTGAGCGTGACATCCACCATCTTCCAGTTTTTCGAGCGTGACATCCACCATCTTCCGGTTTTTTGAGCGTGAGATCCACCATCTTCCAGTTTTTCGAGCGTGACATCCACCATCTTCCAGTTTTTCGAGCGTGACATCCACCATCTTCCAGTTTTTCGAGACTGACATCCACCATCTTCCGGTTTTTTGAGCCTGACATCCACCATCTTCCTTATGACATCCACCATCTTCCAGTTTTTCGAGGCTTTCGAGACTTAATTTGCAGGCCATGTGCCCTTTGCAATCCATGATGCAGTTAAATTAATCCTTGCAAGCCACAAAAAAATCGGCAAGTTTGCACCCCATGGAATTTTTATGGTGCCCAAAAAACCTAGCTTGCACCCCATGGATTTTTATGGTATGCAAAAATCCTGGTTTGCAAGCCATACTTTTGCAACCCATCGGAAAATAGGATTTTTTTATGGCCTGCAAAAATAATTAATCCTTGCAAGCCACATCAAGATAAGAATAAATTAATTTAATTCTTTGCAAGCCACAAAAAAATCGGCTAATTTGCACCCCATGGATTTTTATGGTATGCAAAAATCCTGGTTTGCAAGCCATACTTTTGCAACCCATCGGAAAATAGGATTTTTTTATGGCCTGCAAAAATAATTAATCCTTGCAAGCCACATCAAGATAAGAATAAATTAATTTAATTCTTTGCAAGCCACAAAAAAATCGGCTAATTTGCACCCCATGGATTTTTATGGTATGCAAGAATTCTGGTTTGCAAGCCATGTGCCCTTTAATTTGCAGGCCATGTGCCCTTTGCAATCCATGATGCAGTTAAATTAATCCTTGCAAGCCACAAAAAAATCGGCAAGTTTGCACCCCATGGAATTTTTATGGTATGCAAAAATCCTGGTTTGCAAGCCATACTTTTGCAACCCATCGGAAAATAGGATTTTTTTATGGCCTGCAAAAATAATTAATCCTTGCAAGCCACATCAAGATAAGAATAAATTAATTTAATTCTTTGCAAGCCACAAAAAAATCGGCTAATTTGCACCCCATGGATTTTTATGGTATGCAAGAATTCTGGTTTGCAAGCCATGTGCCCTTTAATTTGCAGGCCATGTGCCCTTTGCAATCCATGATGCAGTTAAATTAATCCTTGCAAGCCACAAAAAAATCGGCAAGTTTGCACCCCATGGAATTTTTATGGTATGCAAAAATCCTGGTTTGCAAGCCATACTTTTGCAACCCATCGGAAAATAGGATTTTTTTATGGCCTGCAAAAATAATTAATCCTTGCAAGCCACATCAAGATAAGAATAAATTAATTTAATTCTTTGCAAGCCACAAAAAAATCGGCTAATTTGCACCCCATGGATTTTTATGGTATGCAAGAATTCTGGTTTGCAAGCCATGTGCCCTTTAATTTGCAGGCCATGTGCCCTTTGCAATCCATGATGCAGTTAAATTAATCCTTGCAAGCCACAAAAAAATCGGCAAGTTTGCACCCCATGGAATTTTTATGGTATGCAAAAATCCTGGTTTGCAAGCCATACTTTTGCAACCCATCGGAAAATAGGATTTTTTTATGGCCTGCAAAAATAATTAATCCTTGCAAGCCACATCAAGATAAGAATAAATTAATTTAATTCTTTGCAAGCCACAAAAAAATCGGCTAATTTGCACCCCATGGATTTTTATGGTATGCAAGAATTCTGGTTTGCAAGCCATGTGCCCTTTAATTTGCAGGCCATGTGCCCTTTGCAATCCATGATGCAGTTAAATTAATCCTTGCAAGCCACAAAAAAATCGGCAAGTTTGCACCCCATGGAATTTTTATGGTATGCAAAAATCCTGGTTTGCAAGCCATACTTTTGCAACCCATCGGAAAATAGGATTTTTTTATGGCCTGCAAAAATAATTAATCCTTGCAAGCCACATCAAGATAAGAATAAATTAATTTAATTCTTTGCAAGCCACAAAAAAATCGGCTAATTTGCACCCCATGGATTTTTATGGTATGCAAGAATTCTGGTTTGCAAGCCATGTGCCCTTTAATTTGCAGGCCATGTGCCCTTTGCAATCCATGATGCAGTTAAATTAATCCTTGCAAGCCACAAAAAAATCGGCAAGTTTGCACCCCATGGATTTTTTATGGTATGCAAAAATCCCGGTTTGCAAGCCATACTTTTGCAACCCATCGGAAAATAGGATTTTTTTATGGCCTGCAAAAATAATTAATCCTTGCAAGCCACATCAAGATAAGAATAAATTAATTTAATTCTTTGCAAGCCACAAAAAAATCGGCTAATTTGCACCCCATGGATTTTTATGGTATGCAAGAATTCTGGTTTGCAAGCCATGTGCCCTTTAATTTGCAGGCCATGTGCCCTTTGCAATCCATGATGCAGTTAAATTAATCCTTGCAAGCCACAAAAAAATCGGCAAGTTTGCACCCCATGGATTTTTTATGGTATGCAAAAATCCCGGTTTGCAAGCCATACTTTTGCAACCCATCGGAAAATAGGATTTTTTTATGGCCTGCAAAAATAATTAATCCTTGCAAGCCACATCAAGATAAGAATAAATTAATTTAATTCTTTGCAAGCCACAAAAAAATCGGCTAATTTGCACCCCATGGATTTTTATGGTATGCAAGAATTCTGGTTTGCAAGCCATGTGCCCTTTAATTTGCAGGCCATGTGCCCTTTGCAATCCATGATGCAGTTAAATTAATCCTTGCAAGCCACAAAAAAATCGGCAAGTTTGCACCCCATGGATTTTTTATGGTATGCAAAAATCCCGGTTTGCAAGCCATACTTTTGCAACCCATCGGAAAATAGGATTTTTTTATGGCCTGCAAAAATAATTAATCCTTGCAAGCCACATCAAGATAAGAATAAATTAATTTAATTCTTTGCAAGCCACAAAAAAATCGGCTAATTTGCACCCCATGGATTTTTATGGTATGCAAGAATTCTGGTTTGCAAGCCATGTGCCCTTTAATTTGCAGGCCATGTGCCCTTTGCAATCCATGATGCAGTTAAATTAATCCTTGCAAGCCACAAAAAAATCGGCAAGTTTGCACCCCATGGATTTTTTATGGTATGCAAAAATCCCGGTTTGCAAGCCATACTTTTGCAACCCATCGGAAAATAGGATTTTTTTATGGCCTGCAAAAATAATTAATCCTTGCAAGCCACATCAAGATAAGAATAAATTAATTTAATTCTTTGCAAGCCACAAAAAAATCGGCTAATTTGCACCCCATGGATTTTTATGGTATGCAGGAATTCTGGTTTGCAAGCCATGTGCCCTTTAATTTGCAGGCCATGTGCCCTTTGCAATCCATGATGCAGTTAAATTAATCCTTGCAAGCCACAAAAAAATCGGCAAGTTTGCACCCCATGGATTTTTTATGGTATGCAAAAATCCCGGTTTGCAAGCCATACTTTTGCAACCCATCGGAAAATAGGATTTTTTTATGGCCTGCAAAAATAATTAATCCTTGCAAGCCACATCAAGATAAGAATAAATTAATTTAATTCTTTGCAAGCCACAAAAAAATCGGCTAATTTGCACCCCATGGATTTTTATGGTATGCAAGAATTCTGGTTTGCAAGCCATGTGCCCTTTAATTTGCAGGCCATGTGCCCTTTGCAATCCATGATGCAGTTAAATTAATCCTTGCAAGCCACAAAAAAATCGGCAAGTTTGCACCCCATGGAATTTTTATGGTATGCAAAAATCCTGGTTTGCAAGCCATACTTTTGCAACCCATCGGAAAATAGGATTTTTTTATGGCCTGCAAAAATAATTAATCCTTGCAAGCCACATCAAGATAAGAATAAATTAATTTAATTCTTTGCAAGCCACAAAAAAATCGGCTAATTTGCACCCCATGGATTTTTATGGTATGCAAGAATTCTGGTTTGCAAGCCATGTGCCCTTTAATTTGCAGGCCATGTGCCCTTTGCAATCCATGATGCAGTTAAATTAATCCTTGCAAGCCACAAAAAAATCGGCAAGTTTGCACCCCATGGAATTTTTATGGTATGCAAAAATCCTGGTTTGCAAGCCATACTTTTGCAACCCATCGGAAAATAGGATTTTTTTATGGCCTGCAAAAATAATTAATCCTTGCAAGCCACATCAAGATAAGAATAAATTAATTTAATTCTTTGCAAGCCACAAAAAAATCGGCAAGTTTGCACCCCATGGAATTTTTATGGTATGCAAAAATCCTGGTTTGCAAGCCATGTGCCCTTTAATTTGCAGGCCATGTGCCCTTTGCAATCCATGATGCAGTTAAATTAATCCTTGCAAGCCACAAAAAAATCGGCAAGTTTGCACCCCATGGAATTTTTATGGTATGCAAAAATCCTGGTTTGCAAGCCATACTTTTGCAACCCATCGGAAAATAGGATTTTTTTATGGCCTGCAAAAATAATTAATCCTTGCAAGCCACATCAAGATAAGAATAAATTAATTTAATTCTTTGCAAGCCACAAAAAAATCGGCTAATTTGCACCCCATGGATTTTTATGGTATGCAAGAATTCTGGTTTGCAAGCCATGTGCCCTTTAATTTGCAGGCCATGTGCCCTTTGCAATCCATGATGCAGTTAAATTAATCCTTGCAAGCCACAAAAAAATCGGCAAGTTTGCACCCCATGGAATTTTTATGGTATGCAAAAATCCTGGTTTGCAAGCCATACTTTTGCAACCCATCGGAAAATAGGATTTTTTTATGGCCTGCAAAAATAATTAATCCTTGCAAGCCACATCAAGATAAGAATAAATTAATTTAATTCTTTGCAAGCCACAAAAAAATCGGCTAATTTGCACCCCATGGATTTTTATGGTATGCAAGAATTCTGGTTTGCAAGCCATGTGCCCTTTAATTTGCAGGCCATGTGCCCTTTGCAATCCATGATGCAGTTAAATTAATCCTTGCAAGCCACAAAAAAATCGGCAAGTTTGCACCCCATGGAATTTTTATGGTATGCAAAAATCCTGGTTTGCAAGCCATACTTTTGCAACCCATCGGAAAATAGGATTTTTTTATGGCCTGCAAAAATAATTAATCCTTGCAAGCCACATCAAGATAAGAATAAATTAATTTAATTCTTTGCAAGCCACAAAAAAATCGGCTAATTTGCACCCCATGGATTTTTATGGTATGCAAGAATTCTGGTTTGCAAGCCATGTGCCCTTTAATTTGCAGGCCATGTGCCCTTTGCAATCCATGATGCAGTTAAATTAATCCTTGCAAGCCACAAAAAAATCGGCAAGTTTGCACCCCATGGAATTTTTATGGTATGCAAAAATCCTGGTTTGCAAGCCATACTTTTGCAACCCATCGGAAAATAGGATTTTTTTATGGCCTGCAAAAATAATTAATCCTTGCAAGCCACATCAAGATAAGAATAAATTAATTTAATTCTTTGCAAGCCACAAAAAAATCGGCTAATTTGCACCCCATGGATTTTTATGGTATGCAAGAATTCTGGTTTGCAAGCCATGTGCCCTTTAATTTGCAGGCCATGTGCCCTTTGCAATCCATGATGCAGTTAAATTAATCCTTGCAAGCCACAAAAAAATCGGCAAGTTTGCACCCCATGGAATTTTTATGGTATGCAAAAATCCTGGTTTGCAAGCCATACTTTTGCAACCCATCGGAAAATAGGATTTTTTTATGGCCTGCAAAAATAATTAATCCTTGCAAGCCACATCAAGATAAGAATAAATTAATTTAATTCTTTGCAAGCCACAAAAAAATCGGCTAATTTGCACCCCATGGATTTTTATGGTATGCAAGAATTCTGGTTTGCAAGCCATACTTTTGCAACCCATCGGAAAATAGGATTTTTTTATGGCCTGCAAAAATAATTAATCCTTGCAAGCCACATCAAGATAAGAATAAATTAATTTAATTCTTTGCAAGCCACAAAAAAATCGGCTAATTTGCACCCCATGGATTTTTATGGTATGCAAGAATTCTGGTTTGCAAGCCATGTGCCCTTTAATTTGCAGGCCATGTGCCCTTTGCAATCCATGATGCAGTTAAATTAATCCTTGCAAGCCACAAAAAAATCGGCAAGTTTGCACCCCATGGAATTTTTATGGTATGCAAAAATCCTGGTTTGCAAGCCATACTTTTGCAACCCATCGGAAAATAGGATTTTTTTATGGCCTGCAAAAATAATTAATCCTTGCAAGCCACATCAA
Organism: Oscheius sp. DF5033; assembly: GCA_964036215.1. Lineage (NCBI taxonomy): Eukaryota > Metazoa > Nematoda > Chromadorea > Rhabditida > Rhabditidae > Oscheius > Oscheius sp. DF5033. The sequence goes on from CAXIWN010000006.1 coordinate 199,807, forward strand.
GATAAGAATAAATTAATTTAATTCTTTGCAAGCCACAAAAAAATCGGCTAATTTGCACCCCATGGATTTTTATGGTATGCAAGAATTCTGGTTTGCAAGCCATACTTTTGCAACCCATCGGAAAATAGGATTTTTTTATGGCCTGCAAAAATAATTAATCCTTGCAAGCCACATCAAGATAAGAATAAATTAATTTAATTCTTTGCAAGCCACAAAAAAATCGGCTAATTTGCACCCCATGGATTTTTATGGTATGCAAGAATTCTGGTTTGCAAGCCATACTTTTGCAACCCATCGGAAAATAGGATTTTTTTATGGCCTGCAAAAATAATTAATCCTTGCAAGCCACATCAAGATAAGAATAAATTAATTTAATTCTTTGCAAGCCACAAAAAAATCGGCTAATTTGCACCCCATGGATTTTTATGGTATGCAAGAATTCTGGTTTGCAAGCCATGTGCCCTTTAATTTGCAGGCCATGTGCCCTTTGCAATCCATGATGCAGTTAAATTAATCCTTGCAAGCCACAAAAAAATCGGCAAGTTTGCACCCCATGGAATTTTTATGGTATGCAAAAATCCTGGTTTGCAAGCCATACTTTTGCAACCCATCGGAAAATAGGATTTTTTTATGGCCTGCAAAAATAATTAATCCTTGCAAGCCACATCAAGATAAGAATAAATTAATTTAATTCTTTGCAAGCCACAAAAAAATCGGCTAATTTGCACCCCATGGATTTTTATGGTATGCAAGAATTCTGGTTTGCAAGCCATACTTTTGCAACCCATCGGAAAATAGGATTTTTTTATGGCCTGCAAAAATAATTAATCCTTGCAAGCCACATCAAGATAAGAATAAATTAATTTAATTCTTTGCAAGCCACAAAAAAATCGGCTAATTTGCACCCCATGGATTTTTATGGTATGCAAGAATTCTGGTTTGCAAGCCATGTGCCCTTTAATTTGCAGGCCATGTGCCCTTTGCAATCCATGATGCAGTTAAATTAATCCTTGCAAGCCACAAAAAAATCGGCAAGTTTGCACCCCATGGAATTTTTATGGTATGCAAAAATCCTGGTTTGCAAGCCATACTTTTGCAACCCATCGGAAAATAGGATTTTTTTATGGCCTGCAAAAATAATTAATCCTTGCAAGCCACATCAAGATAAGAATAAATTAATTTAATTCTTTGCAAGCCACAAAAAAATCGGCTAATTTGCACCCCATGGATTTTTATGGTATGCAAGAATTCTGGTTTGCAAGCCATACTTTTGCAACCCATCGGAAAATAGGATTTTTTTATGGCCTGCAAAAATAATTAATCCTTGCAAGCCACATCAAGATAAGAATAAATTAATTTAATTCTTTGCAAGCCACAAAAAAATCGGCAAGTTTGCACCCCATGGAATTTTTATGGTATGCAAAAATCCTGGTTTGCAAGCCATACTTTTGCAACCCATCGGAAAATAGGATTTTTTTATGGCCTGCAAAAATAATTAATCCTTGCAAGCCACATCAAGATAAGAATAAATTAATTTAATTCTTTGCAAGCCACAAAAAAATCGGCTAATTTGCACCCCATGGATTTTTATGGTATGCAAGAATTCTGGTTTGCAAGCCATGTGCCCTTTAATTTGCAGGCCATGTGCCCTTTGCAATCCATGATGCAGTTAAATTAATCCTTGCAAGCCACAAAAAAATCGGCAAGTTTGCACCCCATGGAATTTTTATGGTATGCAAAAATCCTGGTTTGCAAGCCATACTTTTGCAACCCATCGGAAAATAGGATTTTTTTATGGCCTGCAAAAATAATTAATCCTTGCAAGCCACATCAAGATAAGAATAAATTAATTTAATTCTTTGCAAGCCACAAAAAAATCGGCTAATTTGCACCCCATGGATTTTTATGGTATGCAAGAATTCTGGTTTGCAAGCCATACTTTTGCAACCCATCGGAAAATAGGATTTTTTTATGGCCTGCAAAAATAATTAATCCTTGCAAGCCACATCAAGATAAGAATAAATTAATTTAATTCTTTGCAAGCCACAAAAAAATCGGCTAATTTGCACCCCATGGATTTTTATGGTATGCAAGAATTCTGGTTTGCAAGCCATACTTTTGCAACCCATCGGAAAATAGGATTTTTTTATGGCCTGCAAAAATAATTAATCCTTGCAAGCCACATCAAGATAAGAATAAATTAATTTAATTCTTTGCAAGCCACAAAAAAATCGGCTAATTTGCACCCCATGGATTTTTATGGTATGCAAGAATTCTGGTTTGCAAGCCATGTGCCCTTTAATTTGCAGGCCATGTGCCCTTTGCAATCCATGATGCAGTTAAATTAATCCTTGCAAGCCACAAAAAAATCGGCAAGTTTGCACCCCATGGAATTTTTATGGTATGCAAAAATCCTGGTTTGCAAGCCATACTTTTGCAACCCATCGGAAAATAGGATTTTTTTATGGCCTGCAAAAATAATTAATCCTTGCAAGCCACATCAAGATAAGAATAAATTAATTTAATTCTTTGCAAGCCACAAAAAAATCGGCTAATTTGCACCCCATGGATTTTTATGGTATGCAAGAATTCTGGTTTGCAAGCCATGTGCCCTTTAATTTGCAGGCCATGTGCCCTTTGCAATCCATGATGCAGTTAAATTAATCCTTGCAAGCCACAAAAAAATCGGCAAGTTTGCACCCCATGGAATTTTTATGGTATGCAAAAATCCTGGTTTGCAAGCCATACTTTTGCAACCCATCGGAAAATAGGATTTTTTTATGGCCTGCAAAAATAATTAATCCTTGCAAGCCACATCAAGATAAGAATAAATTAATTTAATTCTTTGCAAGCCACAAAAAAATCGGCTAATTTGCACCCCATGGATTTTTATGGTATGCAAGAATTCTGGTTTGCAAGCCATGTGCCCTTTAATTTGCAGGCCATGTGCCCTTTGCAATCCATGATGCAGTTAAATTAATCCTTGCAAGCCACAAAAAAATCGGCAAGTTTGCACCCCATGGAATTTTTATGGTATGCAAAAATCCTGGTTTGCAAGCCATACTTTTGCAACCCATCGGAAAATAGGATTTTTTTATGGCCTGCAAAAATAATTAATCCTTGCAAGCCACATCAAGATAAGAATAAATTAATTTAATTCTTTGCAAGCCACAAAAAAATCGGCTAATTTGCACCCCATGGATTTTTATGGTATGCAAGAATTCTGGTTTGCAAGCCATGTGCCCTTTAATTTGCAGGCCATGTGCCCTTTGCAATCCATGATGCAGTTAAATTAATCCTTGCAAGCCACAAAAAAATCGGCAAGTTTGCACCCCATGGAATTTTTATGGTATGCAAAAATCCTGGTTTGCAAGCCATACTTTTGCAACCCATCGGAAAATAGGATTTTTTTATGGCCTGCAAAAATAATTAATCCTTGCAAGCCACATCAAGATAAGAATAAATTAATTTAATTCTTTGCAAGCCACAAAAAAATCGGCTAATTTGCACCCCATGGATTTTTATGGTATGCAAGAATTCTGGTTTGCAAGCCATGTGCCCTTTAATTTGCAGGCCATGTGCCCTTTGCAATCCATGATGCAGTTAAATTAATCCTTGCAAGCCACAAAAAAATCGGCAAGTTTGCACCCCATGGAATTTTTATGGTATGCAAAAATCCTGGTTTGCAAGCCATACTTTTGCAACCCATCGGAAAATAGGATTTTTTTATGGCCTGCAAAAATAATTAATCCTTGCAAGCCACATCAAGATAAGAATAAATTAATTTAATTCTTTGCAAGCCACAAAAAAATCGGCTAATTTGCACCCCATGGATTTTTATGGTATGCAAGAATTCTGGTTTGCAAGCCATACTTTTGCAACCCATCGGAAAATAGGATTTTTTTATGGCCTGCAAAAATAATTAATCCTTGCAAGCCACATCAAGATAAGAATAAATTAATTTAATTCTTTGCAAGCCACAAAAAAATCGGCTAATTTGCACCCCATGGATTTTTATGGTATGCAAGAATTCTGGTTTGCAAGCCATACTTTTGCAACCCATCGGAAAATAGGATTTTTTTATGGCCTGCAAAAATAATTAATCCTTGCAAGCCACATCAAGATAAGAATAAATTAATTTAATTCTTTGCAAGCCACAAAAAAATCGGCTAATTTGCACCCCATGGATTTTTATGGTATGCAAGAATTCTGGTTTGCAAGCCATGTGCCCTTTAATTTGCAGGCCATGTGCCCTTTGCAATCCATGATGCAGTTAAATTAATCCTTGCAAGCCACAAAAAAATCGGCAAGTTTGCACCCCATGGAATTTTTATGGTATGCAAAAATCCTGGTTTGCAAGCCATACTTTTGCAACCCATCGGAAAATAGGATTTTTTTATGGCCTGCAAAAATAATTAATCCTTGCAAGCCACATCAAGATAAGAATAAATTAATTTAATTCTTTGCAAGCCACAAAAAAATCGGCTAATTTGCACCCCATGGATTTTTATGGTATGCAAGAATTCTGGTTTGCAAGCCATACTTTTGCAACCCATCGGAAAATAGGATTTTTTTATGGCCTGCAAAAATAATTAATCCTTGCAAGCCACATCAAGATAAGAATAAATTAATTTAATTCTTTGCAAGCCACAAAAAAATCGGCTAATTTGCACCCCATGGATTTTTATGGTATGCAAGAATTCTGGTTTGCAAGCCATGTGCCCTTTAATTTGCAGGCCATGTGCCCTTTGCAATCCATGATGCAGTTAAATTAATCCTTGCAAGCCACAAAAAAATCGGCAAGTTTGCACCCCATGGAATTTTTATGGTATGCAAAAATCCTGGTTTGCAAGCCATACTTTTGCAACCCATCGGAAAATAGGATTTTTTTATGGCCTGCAAAAATAATTAATCCTTGCAAGCCACATCAAGATAAGAATAAATTAATTTAATTCTTTGCAAGCCACAAAAAAATCGGCTAATTTGCACCCCATGGATTTTTATGGTATGCAAGAATTCTGGTTTGCAAGCCATACTTTTGCAACCCATCGGAAAATAGGATTTTTTTATGGCCTGCAAAAATAATTAATCCTTGCAAGCCACATCAAGATAAGAATAAATTAATTTAATTCTTTGCAAGCCACAAAAAAATCGGCTAATTTGCACCCCATGGATTTTTATGGTATGCAAGAATTCTGGTTTGCAAGCCATGTGCCCTTTAATTTGCAGGCCATGTGCCCTTTGCAATCCATGATGCAGTTAAATTAATCCTTGCAAGCCACAAAAAAATCGGCAAGTTTGCACCCCATGGAATTTTTATGGTATGCAAAAATCCTGGTTTGCAAGCCATACTTTTGCAACCCATCGGAAAATAGGATTTTTTTATGGCCTGCAAAAATAATTAATCCTTGCAAGCCACATCAAGATAAGAATAAATTAATTTAATTCTTTGCAAGCCACAAAAAAATCGGCTAATTTGCACCCCATGGATTTTTATGGTATGCAAGAATTCTGGTTTGCAAGCCATACTTTTGCAACCCATCGGAAAATAGGATTTTTTTATGGCCTGCAAAAATAATTAATCCTTGCAAGCCACATCAAGATAAGAATAAATTAATTTAATTCTTTGCAAGCCACAAAAAAATCGGCTAATTTGCACCCCATGGATTTTTATGGTATGCAAGAATTCTGGTTTGCAAGCCATGTGCCCTTTAATTTGCAGGCCATGTGCCCTTTGCAATCCATGATGCAGTTAAATTAATCCTTGCAAGCCACAAAAAAATCGGCAAGTTTGCACCCCATGGAATTTTTATGGTATGCAAAAATCCTGGTTTGCAAGCCATACTTTTGCAACCCATCGGAAAATAGGATTTTTTTATGGCCTGCAAAAATAATTAATCCTTGCAAGCCACATCAAGATAAGAATAAATTAATTTAATTCTTTGCAAGCCACAAAAAAATCGGCTAATTTGCACCCCATGGATTTTTATGGTATGCAAGAATTCTGGTTTGCAAGCCATACTTTTGCAACCCATCGGAAAATAGGATTTTTTTATGGCCTGCAAAAATAATTAATCCTTGCAAGCCACATCAAGATAAGAATAAATTAATTTAATTCTTTGCAAGCCACAAAAAAATCGGCTAATTTGCACCCCATGGATTTTTATGGTATGCAAGAATTCTGGTTTGCAAGCCATACTTTTGCAACCCATCGGAAAATAGGATTTTTTTATGGCCTGCAAAAATAATTAATCCTTGCAAGCCACATCAAGATAAGAATAAATTAATTTAATTCTTTGCAAGCCACAAAAAAATCGGCTAATTTGCACCCCATGGATTTTTATGGTATGCAAGAATTCTGGTTTGCAAGCCATGTGCCCTTTAATTTGCAGGCCATGTGCCCTTTGCAATCCATGATGCAGTTAAATTAATCCTTGCAAGCCACAAAAAAATCGGCAAGTTTGCACCCCATGGAATTTTTATGGTATGCAAAAATCCTGGTTTGCAAGCCATACTTTTGCAACCCATCGGAAAATAGGATTTTTTTATGGCCTGCAAAAATAATTAATCCTTGCAAGCCACATCAAGATAAGAATAAATTAATTTAATTCTTTGCAAGCCACAAAAAAATCGGCTAATTTGCACCCCATGGATTTTTATGGTATGCAAGAATTCTGGTTTGCAAGCCATACTTTTGCAACCCATCGGAAAATAGGATTTTTTTATGGCCTGCAAAAATAATTAATCCTTGCAAGCCACATCAAGATAAGAATAAATTAATTTAATTCTTTGCAAGCCACAAAAAAATCGGCTAATTTGCACCCCATGGATTTTTATGGTATGCAAGAATTCTGGTTTGCAAGCCATACTTTTGCAACCCATCGGAAAATAGGATTTTTTTATGGCCTGCAAAAATAATTAATCCTTGCAAGCCACATTAAGATAAGAATAAATTAATTTAATTCTTTGCAAGCCACAAAAAAATCGGCTAATTTGCACCCCATGGATTTTTATGGTATGCAAGAATTCTGGTTTGCAAGCCATGTGCCCTTTAATTTGCAGGCCATGTGCCCTTTGCAATCCATGATGCAGTTAAATTAATCCTTGCAAGCCACAAAAAAATCGGCAAGTTTGCACCCCATGGAATTTTTATGGTATGCAAAAATCCTGGTTTGCAAGCCATACTTTTGCAACCCATCGGAAAATAGGATTTTTTTATGGCCTGCAAAAATAATTAATCCTTGCAAGCCACATCAAGATAAGAATAAATTAATTTAATTCTTTGCAAGCCACAAAAAAATCGGCTAATTTGCACCCCATGGATTTTTATGGTATGCAAGAATTCTGGTTTGCAAGCCATACTTTTGCAACCCATCGGAAAATAGGATTTTTTTATGGCCTGCAAAAATAATTAATCCTTGCAAGCCACAAAAAAATCGGCTAATTTGCACCCCATGGATTTTTATGGTATGCAAGAATTCTGGTTTGCAAGCCATACTTTTGCAACCCATCGGAAAATAGGATTTTTTTATGGCCTGCAAAAATAATTAATCCTTGCAAGCCACATCAAGATAAGAATAAATTAATTTAATTCTTTGCAAGCCACAAAAAAATCGGCTAATTTGCACCCCATGGATTTTTATGGTATGCAAGAATTCTGGTTTGCAAGCCATGTGCCCTTTAATTTGCAGGCCATGTGCCCTTTGCAATCCATGATGCAGTTAAATTAATCCTTGCAAGCCACAAAAAAATCGGCAAGTTTGCACCCCATGGAATTTTTATGGTATGCAAAAATCCTGGTTTGCAAGCCATACTTTTGCAACCCATCGGAAAATAGGATTTTTTTATGGCCTGCAAAAATAATTAATCCTTGCAAGCCACATCAAGATAAGAATAAATTAATTTAATTCTTTGCAAGCCACAAAAAAATCGGCTAATTTGCACCCCATGGATTTTTATGGTATGCAAGAATTCTGGTTTGCAAGCCATGTGCCCTTTAATTTGCAGGCCATGTGCCCTTTGCAATCCATGATGCAGTTAAATTAATCCTTGCAAGCCACAAAAAAATCGGCAAGTTTGCACCCCATGGAATTTTTATGGTATGCAAAAATCCTGGTTTGCAAGCCATACTTTTGCAACCCATCGGAAAATAGGATTTTTTTATGGCCTGCAAAAATAATTAATCCTTGCAAGCCACATCAAGATAAGAATAAATTAATTTAATTCTTTGCAAGCCACAAAAAAATCGGCTAATTTGCACCCCATGGATTTTTATGGTATGCAAGAATTCTGGTTTGCAAGCCATACTTTTGCAACCCATCGGAAAATAGGATTTTTTTATGGCCTGCAAAAATAATTAATCCTTGCAAGCCACATCAAGATAAGAATAAATTAATTTAATTCTTTGCAAGCCACAAAAAAATCGGCTAATTTGCACCCCATGGATTTTTATGGTATGCAAGAATTCTGGTTTGCAAGCCATACTTTTGCAACCCATCGGAAAATAGGATTTTTTTATGGCCTGCAAAAATAATTAATCCTTGCAAGCCACATCAAGATAAGAATAAATTAATTTAATTCTTTGCAAGCCACAAAAAAATCGGCTAATTTGCACCCCATGGATTTTTATGGTATGCAAGAATTCTGGTTTGCAAGCCATGTGCCCTTTAATTTGCAGGCCATGTGCCCTTTGCAATCCATGATGCAGTTAAATTAATCCTTGCAAGCCACAAAAAAATCGGCAAGTTTGCACCCCATGGAATTTTTATGGTATGCAAAAATCCTGGTTTGCAAGCCATACTTTTGCAACCCATCGGAAAATAGGATTTTTTTATGGCCTGCAAAAATAATTAATCCTTGCAAGCCACATCAAGATAAGAATAAATTAATTTAATTCTTTGCAAGCCACAAAAAAATCGGCTAATTTGCACCCCATGGATTTTTATGGTATGCAAGAATTCTGGTTTGCAAGCCATACTTTTGCAACCCATCGGAAAATAGGATTTTTTTATGGCCTGCAAAAATAATTAATCCTTGCAAGCCACATCAAGATAAGAATAAATTAATTTAATTCTTTGCAAGCCACAAAAAAATCGGCTAATTTGCACCCCATGGATTTTTATGGTATGCAAGAATTCTGGTTTGCAAGCCATGTGCCCTTTAATTTGCAGGCCATGTGCCCTTTGCAATCCATGATGCAGTTAAATTAATCCTTGCAAGCCACAAAAAAATCGGCAAGTTTGCACCCCATGGAATTTTTATGGTATGCAAAAATCCTGGTTTGCAAGCCATACTTTTGCAACCCATCGGAAAATAGGATTTTTTTATGGCCTGCAAAAATAATTAATCCTTGCAAGCCACATCAAGATAAGAATAAATTAATTTAATTCTTTGCAAGCCACAAAAAAATCGGCTAATTTGCACCCCATGGATTTTTATGGTATGCAAGAATTCTGGTTTGCAAGCCATACTTTTGCAACCCATCGGAAAATAGGATTTTTTTATGGCCTGCAAAAATAATTAATCCTTGCAAGCCACATCAAGATAAGAATAAATTAATTTAATTCTTTGCAAGCCACAAAAAAATCGGCTAATTTGCACCCCATGGATTTTTATGGTATGCAAGAATTCTGGTTTGCAAGCCATGTGCCCTTTAATTTGCAGGCCATGTGCCCTTTGCAATCCATGATGCAGTTAAATTAATCCTTGCAAGCCACAAAAAAATCGGCAAGTTTGCACCCCATGGAATTTTTATGGTATGCAAAAATCCTGGTTTGCAAGCCATACTTTTGCAACCCATCGGAAAATAGGATTTTTTTATGGCCTGCAAAAATAATTAATCCTTGCAAGCCACATCAAGATAAGAATAAATTAATTTAATTCTTTGCAAGCCACAAAAAAATCGGCTAATTTGCACCCCATGGATTTTTATGGTATGCAAGAATTCTGGTTTGCAAGCCATACTTTTGCAACCCATCGGAAAATAGGATTTTTTTATGGCCTGCAAAAATAATTAATCCTTGCAAGCCACATCAAGATAAGAATAAATTAATTTAATTCTTTGCAAGCCACAAAAAAATCGGCTAATTTGCACCCCATGGATTTTTATGGTATGCAAGAATTCTGGTTTGCAAGCCATGTGCCCTTTAATTTGCAGGCCATGTGCCCTTTGCAATCCATGATGCAGTTAAATTAATCCTTGCAAGCCACAAAAAAATCGGCAAGTTTGCACCCCATGGAATTTTTATGGTATGCAAAAATCCTGGTTTGCAAGCCATACTTTTGCAACCCATCGGAAAATAGGATTTTTTTATGGCCTGCAAAAATAATTAATCCTTGCAAGCCACATCAAGATAAGAATAAATTAATTTAATTCTTTGCAAGCCACAAAAAAATCGGCTAATTTGCACCCCATGGATTTTTATGGTATGCAAGAATTCTGGTTTGCAAGCCATACTTTTGCAACCCATCGGAAAATAGGATTTTTTTATGGCCTGCAAAAATAATTAATCCTTGCAAGCCACATCAAGATAAGAATAAATTAATTTAATTCTTTGCAAGCCACAAAAAAATCGGCTAATTTGCACCCCATGGATTTTTATGGTATGCAAGAATTCTGGTTTGCAAGCCATACTTTTGCAACCCATCGGAAAATAGGATTTTTTTATGGCCTGCAAAAATAATTAATCCTTGCAAGCCACATCAAGATAAGAATAAATTAATTTAATTCTTTGCAAGCCACAAAAAAATCGGCTAATTTGCACCCCATGGATTTTTATGGTATGCCGATTTTTTTGTGGCTTGCAAGGATTAATTTAACTGCATCATGGATTGCAAAGGGCACATGGCCTGCAAATTAAAGGGCACATGGCTTGCAAACCAGAAGCTTGCAAAGAAAATTAATTTAATTCTTTGCAAGCCACAAAAAAATCGGCTAATTTGCACCCCATGGATTTTTATGGTATGCAAGAATTCTGGTTTGCAAGCCATGTGCCCTTTAATTTGCAGGCCATGTGCCCTTTGCAATCCATGATGCAGTTAAATTAATCCTTGCAAGCCACAAAAAAATCGGCAAGTTTGCACCCCATGGAATTTTTATGGTATGCAAAAATCCTGGTTTGCAAGCCATACTTTTGCAACCCATCGGAAAATAGGATTTTTTTATGGCCTGCAAAAATAATTAATCCTTGCAAGCCACATCAAGATAAGAATAAATTAATTTAATTCTTTGCAAGCCACAAAAAAATCGGCTAATTTGCACCCCATGGATTTTTATGGTATGCAAGAATTCTGGTTTGCAAGCCATGTGCCCTTTAATTTGCAGGCCATGTGCCCTTTGCAATCCATGATGCAGTTAAATTAATCCTTGCAAGCCACAAAAAAATCGGCAAGTTTGCACCCCATGGAATTTTTATGGTATGCAAAAATCCTGGTTTGCAAGCCATACTTTTGCAACCCATCGGAAAATAGGATTTTTTTATGGCCTGCAAAAATAATTAATCCTTGCAAGCCACATCAAGATAAGAATAAATTAATTTAATTCTTTGCAAGCCACAAAAAAATCGGCTAATTTGCACCCCATGGATTTTTATGGTATGCAAGAATTCTGGTTTGCAAGCCATGTGCCCTTTAATTTGCAGGCCATGTGCCCTTTGCAATCCATGATGCAGTTAAATTAATCCTTGCAAGCCACAAAAAAATCGGCAAGTTTGCACCCCATGGAATTTTTATGGTATGCAAAAATCCTGGTTTGCAAGCCATACTTTTGCAACCCATCGGAAAATAGGATTTTTTTATGGCCTGCAAAAATAATTAATCCTTGCAAGCCACATCAAGATAAGAATAAATTAATTTAATTCTTTGCAAGCCACAAAAAAATCGGCTAATTTGCACCCCATGGATTTTTATGGTATGCAAGAATTCTGGTTTGCAAGCCATGTGCCCTTTAATTTGCAGGCCATGTGCCCTTTGCAATCCATGATGCAGTTAAATTAATCCTTGCAAGCCACAAAAAAATCGGCAAGTTTGCACCCCATGGAATTTTTATGGTATGCAAAAATCCTGGTTTGCAAGCCATACTTTTGCAACCCATCGGAAAATAGGATTTTTTTATGGCCTGCAAAAATAATTAATCCTTGCAAGCCACATCAAGATAAGAATAAATTAATTTAATTCTTTGCAAGCCACAAAAAAATCGGCTAATTTGCACCCCATGGATTTTTATGGTATGCAAGAATTCTGGTTTGCAAGCCATGTGCCCTTTAATTTGCAGGCCATGTGCCCTTTGCAATCCATGATGCAGTTAAATTAATCCTTGCAAGCCACAAAAAAATCGGCAAGTTTGCACCCCATGGAATTTTTATGGTATGCAAAAATCCTGGTTTGCAAGCCATACTTTTGCAACCCATCGGAAAATAGGATTTTTTTATGGCCTGCAAAAATAATTAATCCTTGCAAGCCACATCAAGATAAGAATAAATTAATTTAATTCTTTGCAAGCCACAAAAAAATCGGCTAATTTGCACCCCATGGATTTTTATGGTATGCAAGAATTCTGGTTTGCAAGCCATGTGCCCTTTAATTTGCAGGCCATGTGCCCTTTGCAATCCATGATGCAGTTAAATTAATCCTTGCAAGCCACAAAAAAATCGGCAAGTTTGCACCCCATGGAATTTTTATGGTATGCAAAAATCCTGGTTTGCAAGCCATACTTTTGCAACCCATCGGAAAATAGGATTTTTTTATGGCCTGCAAAAATAATTAATCCTTGCAAGCCACATCAAGATAAGAATAAATTAATTTAATTCTTTGCAAGCCACAAAAAAATCGGCTAATTTGCACCCCATGGATTTTTATGGTATGCAAGAATTCTGGTTTGCAAGCCATGTGCCCTTTAATTTGCAGGCCATGTGCCCTTTGCAATCCATGATGCAGTTAAATTAATCCTTGCAAGCCACAAAAAAATCGGCAAGTTTGCACCCCATGGAATTTTTATGGTATGCAAAAATCCTGGTTTGCAAGCCATACTTTTGCAACCCATCGGAAAATAGGATTTTTTTATGGCCTGCAAAAATAATTAATCCTTGCAAGCCACATCAAGATAAGAATAAATTAATTTAATTCTTTGCAAGCCACAAAAAAATCGGCTAATTTGCACCCCATGGATTTTTATGGTATGCAAGAATTCTGGTTTGCAAGCCATGTGCCCTTTAATTTGCAGGCCATGTGCCCTTTGCAATCCATGATGCAGTTAAATTAATCCTTGCAAGCCACAAAAAAATCGGCAAGTTTGCACCCCATGGAATTTTTATGGTATGCAAAAATCCTGGTTTGCAAGCCATACTTTTGCAACCCATCGGAAAATAGGATTTTTTTATGGCCTGCAAAAATAATTAATCCTTGCAAGCCACATCAAGATAAGAATAAATTAATTTAATTCTTTGCAAGCCACAAAAAAATCGGCTAATTTGCACCCCATGGATTTTTATGGTATGCAAGAATTCTGGTTTGCAAGCCATGTGCCCTTTAATTTGCAGGCCATGTGCCCTTTGCAATCCATGATGCAGTTAAATTAATCCTTGCAAGCCACAAAAAAATCGGCAAGTTTGCACCCCATGGAATTTTTATGGTATGCAAAAATCCTGGTTTGCAAGCCATACTTTTGCAACCCATCGGAAAATAGGATTTTTTTATGGCCTGCAAAAATAATTAATCCTTGCAAGCCACATCAAGATAAGAATAAATTAATTTAATTCTTTGCAAGCCACAAAAAAATCGGCTAATTTGCACCCCATGGATTTTTATGGTATGCAAGAATTCTGGTTTGCAAGCCATGTGCCCTTTAATTTGCAGGCCATGTGCCCTTTGCAATCCATGATGCAGTTAAATTAATCCTTGCAAGCCACAAAAAAATCGGCAAGTTTGCACCCCATGGAATTTTTATGGTATGCAAAAATCCTGGTTTGCAAGCCATACTTTTGCAACCCATCGGAAAATAGGATTTTTTTATGGCCTGCAAAAATAATTAATCCTTGCAAGCCACATCAAGATAAGAATAAATTAATTTAATTCTTTGCAAGCCACAAAAAAATCGGCTAATTTGCACCCCATGGATTTTTATGGTATGCAAGAATTCTGGTTTGCAAGCCATGTGCCCTTTAATTTGCAGGCCATGTGCCCTTTGCAATCCATGATGCAGTTAAATTAATCCTTGCAAGCCACAAAAAAATCGGCAAGTTTGCACCCCATGGAATTTTTATGGTATGCAAAAATCCTGGTTTGCAAGCCATACTTTTGCAACCCATCGGAAAATAGGATTTTTTTATGGCCTGCAAAAATAATTAATCCTTGCAAGCCACATCAAGATAAGAATAAATTAATTTAATTCTTTGCAAGCCACAAAAAAATCGGCTAATTTGCACCCCATGGATTTTTATGGTATGCAAGAATTCTGGTTTGCAAGCCATGTGCCCTTTAATTTGCAGGCCATGTGCCCTTTGCAATCCATGATGCAGTTAAATTAATCCTTGCAAGCCACAAAAAAATCGGCAAGTTTGCACCCCATGGAATTTTTATGGTATGCAAAAATCCTGGTTTGCAAGCCATACTTTTGCAACCCATCGGAAAATAGGATTTTTTTATGGCCTGCAAAAATAATTAATCCTTGCAAGCCACATCAAGATAAGAATAAATTAATTTAATTCTTTGCAAGCCACAAAAAAATCGGCTAATTTGCACCCCATGGATTTTTATGGTATGCAAGAATTCTGGTTTGCAAGCCATGTGCCCTTTAATTTGCAGGCCATGTGCCCTTTGCAATCCATGATGCAGTTAAATTAATCCTTGCAAGCCACAAAAAAATCGGCAAGTTTGCACCCCATGGAATTTTTATGGTATGCAAAAATCCTGGTTTGCAAGCCATACTTTTGCAACCCATCGGAAAATAGGATTTTTTTATGGCCTGCAAAAATAATTAATCCTTGCAAGCCACATCAAGATAAGAATAAATTAATTTAATTCTTTGCAAGCCACAAAAAAATCGGCTAATTTGCACCCCATGGATTTTTATGGTATGCAAGAATTCTGGTTTGCAAGCCATGTGCCCTTTAATTTGCAGGCCATGTGCCCTTTGCAATCCATGATGCAGTTAAATTAATCCTTGCAAGCCACAAAAAAATCGGCAAGTTTGCACCCCATGGAATTTTTATGGTATGCAAAAATCCTGGTTTGCAAGCCATACTTTTGCAACCCATCGGAAAATAGGATTTTTTTATGGCCTGCAAAAATAATTAATCCTTGCAAGCCACAAAAAAATCGGCAAGTTTGCACCCCATGGAATTTTTATGGTATGCAAAAATCCTGGTTTGCAAGCCATACTTTTGCAACCCATCGGAAAATAGGATTTTTTTTATGGCCTGCAAAAATAATTAATCCTTGCAAGCATACTTTTGCAACCCATCGGAAAATAGGATTTTTTTATGGCCTGCAAAAATAATTAATCCTTGCAAGCCACAAAAAAATCGGCAAGTTTGCACCCCATGGAATTTTTATGGTATGCAAAAATCCTGGTTTGCAAGCCATACTTTTGCAACCCATCGGAAAATAGGATTTTTTTATGGCCTGCAAAAATAATTAATCCTTGCAAGCCACATCAAGATAAGAATAAATTAATTTAATTCTTTGCAAGCCACAAAAAAATCGGCTAATTTGCACCCCATGGATTTTTATGGTATGCAAGAATTCTGGTTTGCAAGCCATGTGCCCTTTAATTTGCAGGCCATGTGCCCTTTGCAATCCATGATGCAGTTAAATTAATCCTTGCAAGCCACAAAAAAATCGGCAAGTTTGCACCCCATGGAATTTTTATGGTATGCAAAAATCCTGGTTTGCAAGCCATACTTTTGCAACCCATCGGAAAATAGGATTTTTTTATGGCCTGCAAAAATAATTAATCCTTGCAAGCCACATCAAGATAAGAATAAATTAATTTAATTCTTTGCAAGCCACAAAAAAATCGGCTAATTTGCACCCCATGGATTTTTATGGTATGCAAGAATTCTGGTTTGCAAGCCATGTGCCCTTTAATTTGCAGGCCATGTGCCCTTTGCAATCCATGATGCAGTTAAATTAATCCTTGCAAGCCACAAAAAAATCGGCAAGTTTGCACCCCATGGAATTTTTATGGTATGCAAAAATCCTGGTTTGCAAGCCATACTTTTGCAACCCATCGGAAAATAGGATTTTTTTATGGCCTGCAAAAATAATTAATCCTTGCAAGCCACATCAAGATAAGAATAAATTAATTTAATTCTTTGCAAGCCACAAAAAAATCGGCTAATTTGCACCCCATGGATTTTTATGGTATGCAAGAATTCTGGTTTGCAAGCCATGTGCCCTTTAATTTGCAGGCCATGTGCCCTTTGCAATCCATGATGCAGTTAAATTAATCCTTGCAAGCCACAAAAAAATCGGCAAGTTTGCACCCCATGGAATTTTTATGGTATGCAAAAATCCTGGTTTGCAAGCCATACTTTTGCAACCCATCGGAAAATAGGATTTTTTTATGGCCTGCAAAAATAATTAATCCTTGCAAGCCACATCAAGATAAGAATAAATTAATTTAATTCTTTGCAAGCCACAAAAAAATCGGCTAATTTGCACCCCATGGATTTTTATGGTATGCAAGAATTCTGGTTTGCAAGCCATGTGCCCTTTAATTTGCAGGCCATGTGCCCTTTGCAATCCATGATGCAGTTAAATTAATCCTTGCAAGCCACAAAAAAATCGGCAAGTTTGCACCCCATGGAATTTTTATGGTATGCAAAAATCCTGGTTTGCAAGCCATACTTTTGCAACCCATCGGAAAATAGGATTTTTTTATGGCCTGCAAAAATAATTAATCCTTGCAAGCCACATCAAGATAAGAATAAATTAATTTAATTCTTTGCAAGCCACAAAAAAATCGGCTAATTTGCACCCCATGGATTTTTATGGTATGCAAGAATTCTGGTTTGCAAGCCATGTGCCCTTTAATTTGCAGGCCATGTGCCCTTTGCAATCCATGATGCAGTTAAATTAATCCTTGCAAGCCACAAAAAAATCGGCAAGTTTGCACCCCATGGAATTTTTATGGTATGCAAAAATCCTGGTTTGCAAGCCATACTTTTGCAACCCATCGGAAAATAGGATTTTTTTATGGCCTGCAAAAATAATTAATCCTTGCAAGCCACATCAAGATAAGAATAAATTAATTTAATTCTTTGCAAGCCACAAAAAAATCGGCTAATTTGCACCCCATGGATTTTTATGGTATGCAAGAATTCTGGTTTGCAAGCCATGTGCCCTTTAATTTGCAGGCCATGTGCCCTTTGCAATCCATGATGCAGTTAAATTAATCCTTGCAAGCCACAAAAAAATCGGCAAGTTTGCACCCCATGGAATTTTTATGGTATGCAAAAATCCTGGTTTGCAAGCCATACTTTTGCAACCCATCGGAAAATAGGATTTTTTTATGGCCTGCAAAAATAATTAATCCTTGCAAGCCACATCAAGATAAGAATAAATTAATTTAATTCTTTGCAAGCCACAAAAAAATCGGCTAATTTGCACCCCATGGATTTTTATGGTATGCAAGAATTCTGGTTTGCAAGCCATGTGCCCTTTAATTTGCAGGCCATGTGCCCTTTGCAATCCATGATGCAGTTAAATTAATCCTTGCAAGCCACAAAAAAATCGGCAAGTTTGCACCCCATGGAATTTTTATGGTATGCAAAAATCCTGGTTTGCAAGCCATACTTTTGCAACCCATCGGAAAATAGGATTTTTTTATGGCCTGCAAAAATAATTAATCCTTGCAAGCCACATCAAGATAAGAATAAATTAATTTAATTCTTTGCAAGCCACAAAAAAATCGGCTAATTTGCACCCCATGGATTTTTATGGTATGCAAGAATTCTGGTTTGCAAGCCATGTGCCCTTTAATTTGCAGGCCATGTGCCCTTTGCAATCCATGATGCAGTTAAATTAATCCTTGCAAGCCACAAAAAAATCGGCAAGTTTGCACCCCATGGAATTTTTATGGTATGCAAAAATCCTGGTTTGCAAGCCATACTTTTGCAACCCATCGGAAAATAGGATTTTTTTATGGCCTGCAAAAATAATTAATCCTTGCAAGCCACATCAAGATAAGAATAAATTAATTTAATTCTTTGCAAGCCACAAAAAAATCGGCTAATTTGCACCCCATGGATTTTTATGGTATGCAAGAATTCTGGTTTGCAAGCCATGTGCCCTTTAATTTGCAGGCCATGTGCCCTTTGCAATCCATGATGCAGTTAAATTAATCCTTGCAAGCCACAAAAAAATCGGCAAGTTTGCACCCCATGGAATTTTTATGGTATGCAAAAATCCTGGTTTGCAAGCCATACTTTTGCAACCCATCGGAAAATAGGATTTTTTTATGGCCTGCAAAAATAATTAATCCTTGCAAGCCACATCAAGATAAGAATAAATTAATTTAATTCTTTGCAAGCCACAAAAAAATCGGCTAATTTGCACCCCATGGATTTTTATGGTATGCAAGAATTCTGGTTTGCAAGCCATGTGCCCTTTAATTTGCAGGCCATGTGCCCTTTGCAATCCATGATGCAGTTAAATTAATCCTTGCAAGCCACAAAAAAATCGGCAAGTTTGCACCCCATGGAATTTTTATGGTATGCAAAAATCCTGGTTTGCAAGCCATACTTTTGCAACCCATCGGAAAATAGGATTTTTTTATGGCCTGCAAAAATAATTAATCCTTGCAAGCCACATCAAGATAAGAATAAATTAATTTAATTCTTTGCAAGCCACAAAAAAATCGGCTAATTTGCACCCCATGGATTTTTATGGTATGCAAGAATTCTGGTTTGCAAGCCATGTGCCCTTTAATTTGCAGGCCATGTGCCCTTTGCAATCCATGATGCAGTTAAATTAATCCTTGCAAGCCACAAAAAAATCGGCAAGTTTGCACCCCATGGAATTTTTATGGTATGCAAAAATCCTGGTTTGCAAGCCATACTTTTGCAACCCATCGGAAAATAGGATTTTTTTATGGCCTGCAAAAATAATTAATCCTTGCAAGCCACATCAAGATAAGAATAAATTAATTTAATTCTTTGCAAGCCACAAAAAAATCGGCTAATTTGCACCCCATGGATTTTTATGGTATGCAAGAATTCTGGTTTGCAAGCCATGTGCCCTTTAATTTGCAGGCCATGTGCCCTTTGCAATCCATGATGCAGTTAAATTAATCCTTGCAAGCCACAAAAAAATCGGCAAGTTTGCACCCCATGGAATTTTTATGGTATGCAAAAATCCTGGTTTGCAAGCCATACTTTTGCAACCCATCGGAAAATAGGATTTTTTTATGGCCTGCAAAAATAATTAATCCTTGCAAGCCACATCAAGATAAGAATAAATTAATTTAATTCTTTGCAAGCCACAAAAAAATCGGCTAATTTGCACCCCATGGATTTTTATGGTATGCAAGAATTCTGGTTTGCAAGCCATGTGCCCTTTAATTTGCAGGCCATGTGCCCTTTGCAATCCATGATGCAGTTAAATTAATCCTTGCAAGCCACAAAAAAATCGGCAAGTTTGCACCCCATGGAATTTTTATGGTATGCAAAAATCCTGGTTTGCAAGCCATACTTTTGCAACCCATCGGAAAATAGGATTTTTTTATGGCCTGCAAAAATAATTAATCCTTGCAAGCCACATCAAGATAAGAATAAATTAATTTAATTCTTTGCAAGCCACAAAAAAATCGGCTAATTTGCACCCCATGGATTTTTATGGTATGCAAGAATTCTGGTTTGCAAGCCATGTGCCCTTTAATTTGCAGGCCATGTGCCCTTTGCAATCCATGATGCAGTTAAATTAATCCTTGCAAGCCACAAAAAAATCGGCAAGTTTGCACCCCATGGAATTTTTATGGTATGCAAAAATCCTGGTTTGCAAGCCATACTTTTGCAACCCATCGGAAAATAGGATTTTTTTATGGCCTGCAAAAATAATTAATCCTTGCAAGCCACATCAAGATAAGAATAAATTAATTTAATTCTTTGCAAGCCACAAAAAAATCGGCTAATTTGCACCCCATGGATTTTTATGGTATGCAAGAATTCTGGTTTGCAAGCCATGTGCCCTTTAATTTGCAGGCCATGTGCCCTTTGCAATCCATGATGCAGTTAAATTAATCCTTGCAAGCCACAAAAAAATCGGCAAGTTTGCACCCCATGGAATTTTTATGGTATGCAAAAATCCTGGTTTGCAAGCCATACTTTTGCAACCCATCGGAAAATAGGATTTTTTTATGGCCTGCAAAAATAATTAATCCTTGCAAGCCACATCAAGATAAGAATAAATTAATTTAATTCTTTGCAAGCCACAAAAAAATCGGCTAATTTGCACCCCATGGATTTTTATGGTATGCAAGAATTCTGGTTTGCAAGCCATGTGCCCTTTAATTTGCAGGCCATGTGCCCTTTGCAATCCATGATGCAGTTAAATTAATCCTTGCAAGCCACAAAAAAATCGGCAAGTTTGCACCCCATGGAATTTTTATGGTATGCAAAAATCCTGGTTTGCAAGCCATACTTTTGCAACCCATCGGAAAATAGGATTTTTTTATGGCCTGCAAAAATAATTAATCCTTGCAAGCCACATCAAGATAAGAATAAATTAATTTAATTCTTTGCAAGCCACAAAAAAATCGGCTAATTTGCACCCCATGGATTTTTATGGTATGCAAGAATTCTGGTTTGCAAGCCATGTGCCCTTTAATTTGCAGGCCATGTGCCCTTTGCAATCCATGATGCAGTTAAATTAATCCTTGCAAGCCACAAAAAAATCGGCAAGTTTGCACCCCATGGAATTTTTATGGTATGCAAAAATCCTGGTTTGCAAGCCATACTTTTGCAACCCATCGGAAAATAGGATTTTTTTATGGCCTGCAAAAATAATTAATCCTTGCAAGCCACATCAAGATAAGAATAAATTAATTTAATTCTTTGCAAGCCACAAAAAAATCGGCTAATTTGCACCCCATGGATTTTTATGGTATGCAAGAATTCTGGTTTGCAAGCCATGTGCCCTTTAATTTGCAGGCCATGTGCCCTTTGCAATCCATGATGCAGTTAAATTAATCCTTGCAAGCCACAAAAAAATCGGCAAGTTTGCACCCCATGGAATTTTTATGGTATGCAAAAATCCTGGTTTGCAAGCCATACTTTTGCAACCCATCGGAAAATAGGATTTTTTTATGGCCTGCAAAAATAATTAATCCTTGCAAGCCACATCAAGATAAGAATAAATTAATTTAATTCTTTGCAAGCCACAAAAAAATCGGCTAATTTGCACCCCATGGATTTTTATGGTATGCAAGAATTCTGGTTTGCAAGCCATGTGCCCTTTAATTTGCAGGCCATGTGCCCTTTGCAATCCATGATGCAGTTAAATTAATCCTTGCAAGCCACAAAAAAATCGGCAAGTTTGCACCCCATGGAATTTTTATGGTATGCAAAAATCCTGGTTTGCAAGCCATACTTTTGCAACCCATCGGAAAATAGGATTTTTTTATGGCCTGCAAAAATAATTAATCCTTGCAAGCCACATCAAGATAAGAATAAATTAATTTAATTCTTTGCAAGCCACAAAAAAATCGGCTAATTTGCACCCCATGGATTTTTATGGTATGCAAGAATTCTGGTTTGCAAGCCATGTGCCCTTTAATTTGCAGGCCATGTGCCCTTTGCAATCCATGATGCAGTTAAATTAATCCTTGCAAGCCACAAAAAAATCGGCAAGTTTGCACCCCATGGAATTTTTATGGTATGCAAAAATCCTGGTTTGCAAGCCATACTTTTGCAACCCATCGGAAAATAGGATTTTTTTATGGCCTGCAAAAATAATTAATCCTTGCAAGCCACATCAAGATAAGAATAAATTAATTTAATTCTTTGCAAGCCACAAAAAAATCGGCTAATTTGCACCCCATGGATTTTTATGGTATGCAAGAATTCTGGTTTGCAAGCCATGTGCCCTTTAATTTGCAGGCCATGTGCCCTTTGCAATCCATGATGCAGTTAAATTAATCCTTGCAAGCCACAAAAAAATCGGCAAGTTTGCACCCCATGGAATTTTTATGGTATGCAAAAATCCTGGTTTGCAAGCCATACTTTTGCAACCCATCGGAAAATAGGATTTTTTTATGGCCTGCAAAAATAATTAATCCTTGCAAGCCACATCAAGATAAGAATAAATTAATTTAATTCTTTGCAAGCCACAAAAAAATCGGCTAATTTGCACCCCATGGATTTTTATGGTATGCAAGAATTCTGGTTTGCAAGCCATGTGCCCTTTAATTTGCAGGCCATGTGCCCTTTGCAATCCATGATGCAGTTAAATTAATCCTTGCAAGCCACAAAAAAATCGGCAAGTTTGCACCCCATGGAATTTTTATGGTATGCAAAAATCCTGGTTTGCAAGCCATACTTTTGCAACCCATCGGAAAATAGGATTTTTTTATGGCCTGCAAAAATAATTAATCCTTGCAAGCCACATCAAGATAAGAATAAATTAATTTAATTCTTTGCAAGCCACAAAAAAATCGGCTAATTTGCACCCCATGGATTTTTATGGTATGCAAGAATTCTGGTTTGCAAGCCATGTGCCCTTTAATTTGCAGGCCATGTGCCCTTTGCAATCCATGATGCAGTTAAATTAATCCTTGCAAGCCACAAAAAAATCGGCAAGTTTGCACCCCATGGAATTTTTATGGTATGCAAAAATCCTGGTTTGCAAGCCATACTTTTGCAACCCATCGGAAAATAGGATTTTTTTATGGCCTGCAAAAATAATTAATCCTTGCAAGCCACATCAAGATAAGAATAAATTAATTTAATTCTTTGCAAGCCACAAAAAAATCGGCTAATTTGCACCCCATGGATTTTTATGGTATGCAAGAATTCTGGTTTGCAAGCCATGTGCCCTTTAATTTGCAGGCCATGTGCCCTTTGCAATCCATGATGCAGTTAAATTAATCCTTGCAAGCCACAAAAAAATCGGCAAGTTTGCACCCCATGGAATTTTTATGGTATGCAAAAATCCTGGTTTGCAAGCCATACTTTTGCAACCCATCGGAAAATAGGATTTTTTTATGGCCTGCAAAAATAATTAATCCTTGCAAGCCACATCAAGATAAGAATAAATTAATTTAATTCTTTGCAAGCCACAAAAAAATCGGCTAATTTGCACCCCATGGATTTTTATGGTATGCAAGAATTCTGGTTTGCAAGCCATGTGCCCTTTAATTTGCAGGCCATGTGCCCTTTGCAATCCATGATGCAGTTAAATTAATCCTTGCAAGCCACAAAAAAATCGGCAAGTTTGCACCCCATGGAATTTTTATGGTATGCAAAAATCCTGGTTTGCAAGCCATACTTTTGCAACCCATCGGAAAATAGGATTTTTTTATGGCCTGCAAAAATAATTAATCCTTGCAAGCCACATCAAGATAAGAATAAATTAATTTAATTCTTTGCAAGCCACAAAAAAATCGGCTAATTTGCACCCCATGGATTTTTATGGTATGCAAGAATTCTGGTTTGCAAGCCATGTGCCCTTTAATTTGCAGGCCATGTGCCCTTTGCAATCCATGATGCAGTTAAATTAATCCTTGCAAGCCACAAAAAAATCGGCAAGTTTGCACCCCATGGAATTTTTATGGTATGCAAAAATCCTGGTTTGCAAGCCATACTTTTGCAACCCATCGGAAAATAGGATTTTTTTATGGCCTGCAAAAATAATTAATCCTTGCAAGCCACATCAAGATAAGAATAAATTAATTTAATTCTTTGCAAGCCACAAAAAAATCGGCTAATTTGCACCCCATGGATTTTTATGGTATGCAAGAATTCTGGTTTGCAAGCCATGTGCCCTTTAATTTGCAGGCCATGTGCCCTTTGCAATCCATGATGCAGTTAAATTAATCCTTGCAAGCCACAAAAAAATCGGCAAGTTTGCACCCCATGGAATTTTTATGGTATGCAAAAATCCTGGTTTGCAAGCCATACTTTTGCAACCCATCGGAAAATAGGATTTTTTTATGGCCTGCAAAAATAATTAATCCTTGCAAGCCACATCAAGATAAGAATAAATTAATTTAATTCTTTGCAAGCCACAAAAAAATCGGCTAATTTGCACCCCATGGATTTTTATGGTATGCAAGAATTCTGGTTTGCAAGCCATGTGCCCTTTAATTTGCAGGCCATGTGCCCTTTGCAATCCATGATGCAGTTAAATTAATCCTTGCAAGCCACAAAAAAATCGGCAAGTTTGCACCCCATGGAATTTTTATGGTATGCAAAAATCCTGGTTTGCAAGCCATACTTTTGCAACCCATCGGAAAATAGGATTTTTTTATGGCCTGCAAAAATAATTAATCCTTGCAAGCCACATCAAGATAAGAATAAATTAATTTAATTCTTTGCAAGCCACAAAAAAATCGGCTAATTTGCACCCCATGGATTTTTATGGTATGCAAGAATTCTGGTTTGCAAGCCATGTGCCCTTTAATTTGCAGGCCATGTGCCCTTTGCAATCCATGATGCAGTTAAATTAATCCTTGCAAGCCACAAAAAAATCGGCAAGTTTGCACCCCATGGAATTTTTATGGTATGCAAAAATCCTGGTTTGCAAGCCATACTTTTGCAACCCATCGGAAAATAGGATTTTTTTATGGCCTGCAAAAATAATTAATCCTTGCAAGCCACATCAAGATAAGAATAAATTAATTTAATTCTTTGCAAGCCACAAAAAAATCGGCTAATTTGCACCCCATGGATTTTTATGGTATGCAAGAATTCTGGTTTGCAAGCCATGTGCCCTTTAATTTGCAGGCCATGTGCCCTTTGCAATCCATGATGCAGTTAAATTAATCCTTGCAAGCCACAAAAAAATCGGCAAGTTTGCACCCCATGGAATTTTTATGGTATGCAAAAATCCTGGTTTGCAAGCCATACTTTTGCAACCCATCGGAAAATAGGATTTTTTTATGGCCTGCAAAAATAATTAATCCTTGCAAGCCACATCAAGATAAGAATAAATTAATTTAATTCTTTGCAAGCCACAAAAAAATCGGCTAATTTGCACCCCATGGATTTTTATGGTATGCAAGAATTCTGGTTTGCAAGCCATGTGCCCTTTAATTTGCAGGCCATGTGCCCTTTGCAATCCATGATGCAGTTAAATTAATCCTTGCAAGCCACAAAAAAATCGGCAAGTTTGCACCCCATGGAATTTTTATGGTATGCAAAAATCCTGGTTTGCAAGCCATACTTTTGCAACCCATCGGAAAATAGGATTTTTTTATGGCCTGCAAAAATAATTAATCCTTGCAAGCCACATCAAGATAAGAATAAATTAATTTAATTCTTTGCAAGCCACAAAAAAATCGGCTAATTTGCACCCCATGGATTTTTATGGTATGCAAGAATTCTGGTTTGCAAGCCATGTGCCCTTTAATTTGCAGGCCATGTGCCCTTTGCAATCCATGATGCAGTTAAATTAATCCTTGCAAGCCACAAAAAAATCGGCAAGTTTGCACCCCATGGAATTTTTATGGTATGCAAAAATCCTGGTTTGCAAGCCATACTTTTGCAACCCATCGGAAAATAGGATTTTTTTATGGCCTGCAAAAATAATTAATCCTTGCAAGCCACATCAAGATAAGAATAAATTAATTTAATTCTTTGCAAGCCACAAAAAAATCGGCTAATTTGCACCCCATGGATTTTTATGGTATGCAAGAATTCTGGTTTGCAAGCCATGTGCCCTTTAATTTGCAGGCCATGTGCCCTTTGCAATCCATGATGCAGTTAAATTAATCCTTGCAAGCCACAAAAAAATCGGCAAGTTTGCACCCCATGGAATTTTTATGGTATGCAAAAATCCTGGTTTGCAAGCCATACTTTTGCAACCCATCGGAAAATAGGATTTTTTTATGGCCTGCAAAAATAATTAATCCTTGCAAGCCACATCAAGATAAGAATAAATTAATTTAATTCTTTGCAAGCCACAAAAAAATCGGCTAATTTGCACCCCATGGATTTTTATGGTATGCAAGAATTCTGGTTTGCAAGCCATGTGCCCTTTAATTTGCAGGCCATGTGCCCTTTGCAATCCATGATGCAGTTAAATTAATCCTTGCAAGCCACAAAAAAATCGGCAAGTTTACACCCCATGGAATTTTTATGGTATGCAAAAATCCTGGTTTGCAAGCCATACTTTTGCAACCCATCGGAAAATAGGATTTTTTTATGGCCTGCAAAAATAATTAATCCTTGCAAGCCACATCAAGATAAGAATAAATTAATTTAATTCTTTGCAAGCCACAAAAAAATCGGCTAATTTGCACCCCATGGATTTTTATGGTATGCAAGAATTCTGGTTTGCAAGCCATGTGCCCTTTAATTTGCAGGCCATGTGCCCTTTGCAATCCATGATGCAGTTAAATTAATCCTTGCAAGCCACAAAAAAATCGGCAAGTTTGCACCCCATGGAATTTTTATGGTATGCAAAAATCCTGGTTTGCAAGCCATACTTTTGCAACCCATCGGAAAATAGGATTTTTTTATGGCCTGCAAAAATAATTAATCCTTGCAAGCCACATCAAGATAAGAATAAATTAATTTAATTCTTTGCAAGCCACAAAAAAATCGGCTAATTTGCACCCCATGGATTTTTATGGTATGCAAGAATTCTGGTTTGCAAGCCATGTGCCCTTTAATTTGCAGGCCATGTGCCCTTTGCAATCCATGATGCAGTTAAATTAATCCTTGCAAGCCACAAAAAAATCGGCAAGTTTGCACCCCATGGAATTTTTATGGTATGCAAAAATCCTGGTTTGCAAGCCATACTTTTGCAACCCATCGGAAAATAGGATTTTTTTATGGCCTGCAAAAATAATTAATCCTTGCAAGCCACATCAAGATAAGAATAAATTAATTTAATTCTTTGCAAGCCACAAAAAAATCGGCTAATTTGCACCCCATGGATTTTTATGGTATGCAAGAATTCTGGTTTGCAAGCCATGTGCCCTTTAATTTGCAGGCCATGTGCCCTTTGCAATCCATGATGCAGTTAAATTAATCCTTGCAAGCCACAAAAAAATCGGCAAGTTTGCACCCCATGGAATTTTTATGGTATGCAAAAATCCTGGTTTGCAAGCCATACTTTTGCAACCCATCGGAAAATAGGATTTTTTTATGGCCTGCAAAAATAATTAATCCTTGCAAGCCACATCAAGATAAGAATAAATTAATTTAATTCTTTGCAAGCCACAAAAAAATCGGCTAATTTGCACCCCATGGATTTTTATGGTATGCAAGAATTCTGGTTTGCAAGCCATGTGCCCTTTAATTTGCAGGCCATGTGCCCTTTGCAATCCATGATGCAGTTAAATTAATCCTTGCAAGCCACAAAAAAATCGGCAAGTTTGCACCCCATGGAATTTTTATGGTATGCAAAAATCCTGGTTTGCAAGCCATACTTTTGCAACCCATCGGAAAATAGGATTTTTTTATGGCCTGCAAAAATAATTAATCCTTGCAAGCCACATCAAGATAAGAATAAATTAATTTAATTCTTTGCAAGCCACAAAAAAATCGGCTAATTTGCACCCCATGGATTTTTATGGTATGCAAGAATTCTGGTTTGCAAGCCATGTGCCCTTTAATTTGCAGGCCATGTGCCCTTTGCAATCCATGATGCAGTTAAATTAATCCTTGCAAGCCACAAAAAAATCGGCAAGTTTGCACCCCATGGAATTTTTATGGTATGCAAAAATCCTGGTTTGCAAGCCATACTTTTGCAACCCATCGGAAAATAGGATTTTTTTATGGCCTGCAAAAATAATTAATCCTTGCAAGCCACATCAAGATAAGAATAAATTAATTTAATTCTTTGCAAGCCACAAAAAAATCGGCTAATTTGCACCCCATGGATTTTTATGGTATGCAAGAATTCTGGTTTGCAAGCCATGTGCCCTTTAATTTGCAGGCCATGTGCCCTTTGCAATCCATGATGCAGTTAAATTAATCCTTGCAAGCCACAAAAAAATCGGCAAGTTTGCACCCCATGGAATTTTTATGGTATGCAAAAATCCTGGTTTGCAAGCCATACTTTTGCAACCCATCGGAAAATAGGATTTTTTTATGGCCTGCAAAAATAATTAATCCTTGCAAGCCACATCAAGATAAGAATAAATTAATTTAATTCTTTGCAAGCCACAAAAAAATCGGCTAATTTGCACCCCATGGATTTTTATGGTATGCAAGAATTCTGGTTTGCAAGCCATGTGCCCTTTAATTTGCAGGCCATGTGCCCTTTGCAATCCATGATGCAGTTAAATTAATCCTTGCAAGCCACAAAAAAATCGGCAAGTTTGCACCCCATGGAATTTTTATGGTATGCAAAAATCCTGGTTTGCAAGCCATACTTTTGCAACCCATCGGAAAATAGGATTTTTTTATGGCCTGCAAAAATAATTAATCCTTGCAAGCCACATCAAGATAAGAATAAATTAATTTAATTCTTTGCAAGCCACAAAAAAATCGGCTAATTTGCACCCCATGGATTTTTATGGTATGCAAGAATTCTGGTTTGCAAGCCATGTGCCCTTTAATTTGCAGGCCATGTGCCCTTTGCAATCCATGATGCAGTTAAATTAATCCTTGCAAGCCACAAAAAAATCGGCAAGTTTGCACCCCATGGAATTTTTATGGTATGCAAAAATCCTGGTTTGCAAGCCATACTTTTGCAACCCATCGGAAAATAGGATTTTTTTATGGCCTGCAAAAATAATTAATCCTTGCAAGCCACATCAAGATAAGAATAAATTAATTTAATTCTTTGCAAGCCACAAAAAAATCGGCTAATTTGCACCCCATGGATTTTTATGGTATGCAAGAATTCTGGTTTGCAAGCCATGTGCCCTTTAATTTGCAGGCCATGTGCCCTTTGCAATCCATGATGCAGTTAAATTAATCCTTGCAAGCCACAAAAAAATCGGCAAGTTTGCACCCCATGGAATTTTTATGGTATGCAAAAATCCTGGTTTGCAAGCCATACTTTTGCAACCCATCGGAAAATAGGATTTTTTTATGGCCTGCAAAAATAATTAATCCTTGCAAGCCACATCAAGATAAGAATAAATTAATTTAATTCTTTGCAAGCCACAAAAAAATCGGCTAATTTGCACCCCATGGATTTTTATGGTATGCAAGAATTCTGGTTTGCAAGCCATGTGCCCTTTAATTTGCAGGCCATGTGCCCTTTGCAATCCATGATGCAGTTAAATTAATCCTTGCAAGCCACAAAAAAATCGGCAAGTTTGCACCCCATGGAATTTTTATGGTATGCAAAAATCCTGGTTTGCAAGCCATACTTTTGCAACCCATCGGAAAATAGGATTTTTTTATGGCCTGCAAAAATAATTAATCCTTGCAAGCCACATCAAGATAAGAATAAATTAATTTAATTCTTTGCAAGCCACAAAAAAATCGGCTAATTTGCACCCCATGGATTTTTATGGTATGCAAGAATTCTGGTTTGCAAGCCATGTGCCCTTTAATTTGCAGGCCATGTGCCCTTTGCAATCCATGATGCAGTTAAATTAATCCTTGCAAGCCACAAAAAAATCGGCAAGTTTGCACCCCATGGAATTTTTATGGTATGCAAAAATCCTGGTTTGCAAGCCATACTTTTGCAACCCATCGGAAAATAGGATTTTTTTATGGCCTGCAAAAATAATTAATCCTTGCAAGCCACATCAAGATAAGAATAAATTAATTTAATTCTTTGCAAGCCACAAAAAAATCGGCTAATTTGCACCCCATGGATTTTTATGGTATGCAAGAATTCTGGTTTGCAAGCCATGTGCCCTTTAATTTGCAGGCCATGTGCCCTTTGCAATCCATGATGCAGTTAAATTAATCCTTGCAAGCCACAAAAAAATCGGCAAGTTTGCACCCCATGGAATTTTTATGGTATGCAAAAATCCTGGTTTGCAAGCCATACTTTTGCAACCCATCGGAAAATAGGATTTTTTTATGGCCTGCAAAAATAATTAATCCTTGCAAGCCACATCAAGATAAGAATAAATTAATTTAATTCTTTGCAAGCCACAAAAAAATCGGCTAATTTGCACCCCATGGATTTTTATGGTATGCAAGAATTCTGGTTTGCAAGCCATGTGCCCTTTAATTTGCAGGCCATGTGCCCTTTGCAATCCATGATGCAGTTAAATTAATCCTTGCAAGCCACAAAAAAATCGGCAAGTTTGCACCCCATGGAATTTTTATGGTATGCAAAAATCCTGGTTTGCAAGCCATACTTTTGCAACCCATCGGAAAATAGGATTTTTTTATGGCCTGCAAAAATAATTAATCCTTGCAAGCCACATCAAGATAAGAATAAATTAATTTAATTCTTTGCAAGCCACAAAAAAATCGGCTAATTTGCACCCCATGGATTTTTATGGTATGCAAGAATTCTGGTTTGCAAGCCATGTGCCCTTTAATTTGCAGGCCATGTGCCCTTTGCAATCCATGATGCAGTTAAATTAATCCTTGCAAGCCACAAAAAAATCGGCAAGTTTGCACCCCATGGAATTTTTATGGTATGCAAAAATCCTGGTTTGCAAGCCATACTTTTGCAACCCATCGGAAAATAGGATTTTTTTATGGCCTGCAAAAATAATTAATCCTTGCAAGCCACATCAAGATAAGAATAAATTAATTTAATTCTTTGCAAGCCACAAAAAAATCGGCTAATTTGCACCCCATGGATTTTTATGGTATGCAAGAATTCTGGTTTGCAAGCCATGTGCCCTTTAATTTGCAGGCCATGTGCCCTTTGCAATCCATGATGCAGTTAAATTAATCCTTGCAAGCCACAAAAAAATCGGCAAGTTTGCACCCCATGGAATTTTTATGGTATGCAAAAATCCTGGTTTGCAAGCCATACTTTTGCAACCCATCGGAAAATAGGATTTTTTTATGGCCTGCAAAAATAATTAATCCTTGCAAGCCACATCAAGATAAGAATAAATTAATTTAATTCTTTGCAAGCCACAAAAAAATCGGCTAATTTGCACCCCATGGATTTTTATGGTATGCAAGAATTCTGGTTTGCAAGCCATGTGCCCTTTAATTTGCAGGCCATGTGCCCTTTGCAATCCATGATGCAGTTAAATTAATCCTTGCAAGCCACAAAAAAATCGGCAAGTTTGCACCCCATGGAATTTTTATGGTATGCAAAAATCCTGGTTTGCAAGCCATACTTTTGCAACCCATCGGAAAATAGGATTTTTTTATGGCCTGCAAAAATAATTAATCCTTGCAAGCCACATCAAGATAAGAATAAATTAATTTAATTCTTTGCAAGCCACAAAAAAATCGGCTAATTTGCACCCCATGGATTTTTATGGTATGCAAGAATTCTGGTTTGCAAGCCATGTGCCCTTTAATTTGCAGGCCATGTGCCCTTTGCAATCCATGATGCAGTTAAATTAATCCTTGCAAGCCACAAAAAAATCGGCAAGTTTGCACCCCATGGAATTTTTATGGTATGCAAAAATCCTGGTTTGCAAGCCATACTTTTGCAACCCATCGGAAAATAGGATTTTTTTATGGCCTGCAAAAATAATTAATCCTTGCAAGCCACATCAAGATAAGAATAAATTAATTTAATTCTTTGCAAGCCACAAAAAAATCGGCTAATTTGCACCCCATGGATTTTTATGGTATGCAAGAATTCTGGTTTGCAAGCCATGTGCCCTTTAATTTGCAGGCCATGTGCCCTTTGCAATCCATGATGCAGTTAAATTAATCCTTGCAAGCCACAAAAAAATCGGCAAGTTTGCACCCCATGGAATTTTTATGGTATGCAAAAATCCTGGTTTGCAAGCCATACTTTTGCAACCCATCGGAAAATAGGATTTTTTTTATGGCCTGCAAAAATAATTAATCCTTGCAAGCCACATCAAGATAAGAATAAATTAATTTAATTCTTTGCAAGCCACAAAAAAATCGGCTAATTTGCACCCCATGGATTTTTATGGTATGCAAGAATTCTGGTTTGCAAGCCATGTGCCCTTTAATTTGCAGGCCATGTGCCCTTTGCAATCCATGATGCAGTTAAATTAATCCTTGCAAGCCACAAAAAAATCGGCAAGTTTGCACCCCATGGAATTTTTATGGTATGCAAAAATCCTGGTTTGCAAGCCATACTTTTGCAACCCATCGGAAAATAGGATTTTTTTATGGCCTGCAAAAATAATTAATCCTTGCAAGCCACATCAAGATAAGAATAAATTAATTTAATTCTTTGCAAGCCACAAAAAAATCGGCTAATTTGCACCCCATGGATTTTTATGGTATGCAAGAATTCTGGTTTGCAAGCCATGTGCCCTTTAATTTGCAGGCCATGTGCCCTTTGCAATCCATGATGCAGTTAAATTAATCCTTGCAAGCCACAAAAAAATCGGCAAGTTTGCACCCCATGGAATTTTTATGGTATGCAAAAATCCTGGTTTGCAAGCCATACTTTTGCAACCCATCGGAAAATAGGATTTTTTTATGGCCTGCAAAAATAATTAATCCTTGCAAGCCACATCAAGATAAGAATAAATTAATTTAATTCTTTGCAAGCCACAAAAAAATCGGCTAATTTGCACCCCATGGATTTTTATGGTATGCAAGAATTCTGGTTTGCAAGCCATGTGCCCTTTAATTTGCAGGCCATGTGCCCTTTGCAATCCATGATGCAGTTAAATTAATCCTTGCAAGCCACAAAAAAATCGGCAAGTTTGCACCCCATGGAATTTTTATGGTATGCAAAAATCCTGGTTTGCAAGCCATACTTTTGCAACCCATCGGAAAATAGGATTTTTTTATGGCCTGCAAAAATAATTAATCCTTGCAAGCCACATCAAGATAAGAATAAATTAATTTAATTCTTTGCAAGCCACAAAAAAATCGGCTAATTTGCACCCCATGGATTTTTATGGTATGCAAGAATTCTGGTTTGCAAGCCATGTGCCCTTTAATTTGCAGGCCATGTGCCCTTTGCAATCCATGATGCAGTTAAATTAATCCTTGCAAGCCACAAAAAAATCGGCAAGTTTGCACCCCATGGAATTTTTATGGTATGCAAAAATCCTGGTTTGCAAGCCATACTTTTGCAACCCATCGGAAAATAGGATTTTTTTATGGCCTGCAAAAATAATTAATCCTTGCAAGCCACATCAAGATAAGAATAAATTAATTTAATTCTTTGCAAGCCACAAAAAAATCGGCTAATTTGCACCCCATGGATTTTTATGGTATGCAAGAATTCTGGTTTGCAAGCCATGTGCCCTTTAATTTGCAGGCCATGTGCCCTTTGCAATCCATGATGCAGTTAAATTAATCCTTGCAAGCCACAAAAAAATCGGCAAGTTTGCACCCCATGGAATTTTTATGGTATGCAAAAATCCTGGTTTGCAAGCCATACTTTTGCAACCCATCGGAAAATAGGATTTTTTTATGGCCTGCAAAAATAATTAATCCTTGCAAGCCACATCAAGATAAGAATAAATTAATTTAATTCTTTGCAAGCCACAAAAAAATCGGCTAATTTGCACCCCATGGATTTTTATGGTATGCAAGAATTCTGGTTTGCAAGCCATGTGCCCTTTAATTTGCAGGCCATGTGCCCTTTGCAATCCATGATGCAGTTAAATTAATCCTTGCAAGCCACAAAAAAATCGGCAAGTTTGCACCCCATGGAATTTTTATGGTATGCAAAAATCCTGGTTTGCAAGCCATACTTTTGCAACCCATCGGAAAATAGGATTTTTTTATGGCCTGCAAAAATAATTAATCCTTGCAAGCCACATCAAGATAAGAATAAATTAATTTAATTCTTTGCAAGCCACAAAAAAATCGGCTAATTTGCACCCCATGGATTTTTATGGTATGCAAGAATTCTGGTTTGCAAGCCATGTGCCCTTTAATTTGCAGGCCATGTGCCCTTTGCAATCCATGATGCAGTTAAATTAATCCTTGCAAGCCACAAAAAAATCGGCAAGTTTGCACCCCATGGAATTTTTATGGTATGCAAAAATCCTGGTTTGCAAGCCATACTTTTGCAACCCATCGGAAAATAGGATTTTTTTATGGCCTGCAAAAATAATTAATCCTTGCAAGCCACATCAAGATAAGAATAAATTAATTTAATTCTTTGCAAGCCACAAAAAAATCGGCTAATTTGCACCCCATGGATTTTTATGGTATGCAAGAATTCTGGTTTGCAAGCCATGTGCCCTTTAATTTGCAGGCCATGTGCCCTTTGCAATCCATGATGCAGTTAAATTAATCCTTGCAAGCCACAAAAAAATCGGCAAGTTTGCACCCCATGGAATTTTTATGGTATGCAAAAATCCTGGTTTGCAAGCCATACTTTTGCAACCCATCGGAAAATAGGATTTTTTTATGGCCTGCAAAAATAATTAATCCTTGCAAGCCACATCAAGATAAGAATAAATTAATTTAATTCTTTGCAAGCCACAAAAAAATCGGCTAATTTGCACCCCATGGATTTTTATGGTATGCAAGAATTCTGGTTTGCAAGCCATGTGCCCTTTAATTTGCAGGCCATGTGCCCTTTGCAATCCATGATGCAGTTAAATTAATCCTTGCAAGCCACAAAAAAATCGGCAAGTTTGCACCCCATGGAATTTTTATGGTATGCAAAAATCCTGGTTTGCAAGCCATACTTTTGCAACCCATCGGAAAATAGGATTTTTTTATGGCCTGCAAAAATAATTAATCCTTGCAAGCCACATCAAGATAAGAATAAATTAATTTAATTCTTTGCAAGCCACAAAAAAATCGGCTAATTTGCACCCCATGGATTTTTATGGTATGCAAGAATTCTGGTTTGCAAGCCATGTGCCCTTTAATTTGCAGGCCATGTGCCCTTTGCAATCCATGATGCAGTTAAATTAATCCTTGCAAGCCACAAAAAAATCGGCAAGTTTGCACCCCATGGAATTTTTATGGTATGCAAAAATCCTGGTTTGCAAGCCATACTTTTGCAACCCATCGGAAAATAGGATTTTTTTATGGCCTGCAAAAATAATTAATCCTTGCAAGCCACATCAAGATAAGAATAAATTAATTTAATTCTTTGCAAGCCACAAAAAAATCGGCTAATTTGCACCCCATGGATTTTTATGGTATGCAAGAATTCTGGTTTGCAAGCCATGTGCCCTTTAATTTGCAGGCCATGTGCCCTTTGCAATCCATGATGCAGTTAAATTAATCCTTGCAAGCCACAAAAAAATCGGCAAGTTTGCACCCCATGGAATTTTTATGGTATGCAAAAATCCTGGTTTGCAAGCCATACTTTTGCAACCCATCGGAAAATAGGATTTTTTTATGGCCTGCAAAAATAATTAATCCTTGCAAGCCACATCAAGATAAGAATAAATTAATTTAATTCTTTGCAAGCCACAAAAAAATCGGCTAATTTGCACCCCATGGATTTTTATGGTATGCAAGAATTCTGGTTTGCAAGCCATGTGCCCTTTAATTTGCAGGCCA